>JADBJO010004365.1:138960-153960 GCA_016801955.1 Conus betulinus | reverse complement strand
TGTTGTGTTCTATCTCTCTATCCCTCTATCTCTCTATATGTCTCTCTCTCTCTCTCTCTCTCTCTCCTCTCTCTCTCTCTCTCTCTCTCTCTCTCTCCTCTCTCTCTCTCTCTATTTTGCGTACATGATATAGTTCTTTTACGGTTTGTACTTATTTTTTTTTTCTCTCCCTCTCTTGTTTTTACCCGTCCCCACCCCCACCCCCCCCGCCACCCTTCAGGTCAGTGGCATTGCCCCCCTCCTCCTCTCTCCCCACCCCCCACCCCACCCTCCTTCCTCCACGCCGCTCATTCCGACTTTCCCAAACAAAAGCCCACAGCCTACCATGTCCTGTCGTGACCTTCGGCACAGGAAATCCACAGGATGCAATGTGTCTGCATCAGGCTGTTCCTGGGCAGCAGCCCCAGCAGGAGAGGAACTGCCCTTCAGGAAATCCCCAGGAAGCAATGGGTCTGCATCAGGCTGTTTCCTGGGCAGCAGCCCAGCAGGAGAGGAAATGCCTTCAGGAAATCCACAGGAAGCAATGGGTTTGCATCAGGCTGTTCCTTGGCAGCAGCCCAGCAGGAGAGGAAATGCCCTTCAGGAAATCCCCAGGAAGCAATGGGTCTGCATCAGGCTGTTCCTGGGCAGCAGCCCAGCAGAACGGAAACTGCCCTTCTGCTGCTTGCATTTTGGTGCTGTTCGCTGGCGTGGTGCCCGGGCAATAATGACCATTGCGCAGGCACAGAACCAGAGTGAAAGAGAGAGAGAGAGCGTCCCATCCCAACCCACCCCTTCCTCCCTCCCTCCCTCATTCCACCCCCTGCCTTCCATTTCTTTGGCCGCAGGGGCGCCATCACGTCCACCCCACGACAGTTCCTATGAAGTTGCAGAATCGGAGGGAGTTTGAGAGGGGGGAGGGGGGGAGGAGGAAAATACAACATGAACTCATCTCGGTATTGGATGTGAGTAAGAAGACAACTGAGGCGGCCGTGTTATGAGAAGAAGGGCATGAGAGGTCACATCATTTTAGCCTGTATGATTGTTTTTTTCTTTTTTTCCTTTTTTCCTTTTTCCTTTTCTTTTTCGTTTTCTTTCTGTTTTTCTTCTTTTTCTTTCTTTTCTTTCTTGTCTTTTTTTCTGTCTGTCTGTTTGTCTGTCTTTCTTTTCTTTCTTTCTTTCTTTCTTTCTTTCCTTTCCTTTCCTTTTCCTTTTATTTTCTTTTTTTTTTCCTGTCTTCTCTTTTTCTTTTCTTTCTTTCTTGCGGTTTTCTCTTTTTTTTTTTCTTTCTTTTTTTTTTCTTTCTTTTGTTTTTTTTTTCTATACAATTCCGTTCTTTCTTTGTTTCTTTCTCGTTATTCTCTTCTTTCTTTTTTTTTTTTTTTTCTTTTTTTGTGACTTCCTTTCTGTCTTTTCTTTTCTTTTTTCTTTTTTTTTCTTCTTTTCTTTCTTTTTTCTTTCTTGTTTTATTTTTATTTTATTTTCTGAATGATGATCAGTGAGAATAATAAAGATGATACACTTTCCGTTTGGGGCCCTGGACTACACGAAAGGACCGAATGCAGCACTTTCTTTCATCAAATATCCCAAGTTCAGCCTCGCCCGTGAGAGACAGGCATACTGTTTATGTTTTTTTTTTTTTTTTTTTTTTCAAAACAACATTGAGCATCACTCTCAGAGACAGGTCCATTAAATGGCTGAAACTGTACCGCGTGGTTCAGTCTTCCCGCCAGACCCATAGCACACTCACCAGTTCTTTGTAGCAGCCAGCCACAGCCGAAAAAAAAAATATCCCACTAACCAACCATGTATCTGCTCTGACGGGACTCGAACCACCGATCCCTCCAGCTTCAACCCGCGACGCTAACGGCTGATCGTGGATGGGATATCAGAAAACAGCTTGAACAATGGCCTTTTGATGACCCCACTGGAGCCTCTACTTGGGCCACATAACTATAAGTTGACAGCGGGCTCAGTGGTTAAGAATGCGCGATCCGCGGTTCAAATCTCGCTGTGTTCCCCCCCACCCCCCTCTCCACAATAATTTATTCCTGGCTGGGGTGCTAGTATTTCGGAAGAGACAATGACCTGAAATACAGTATGCTGCCTGCATTCTGAGCACGTCAAGAAACCCACGGCAACAAAAGAACTGATTCTCTTGGGCAGGAATTCTGTGTTTCATTAAAAACAAAAAGTTGGAATAGGTTAAAGGTGTAACAAAGACTCAAAGTTGAACAAAGAAGTGTGTAACGCCGGTGTAACCGGCGAGAGGAATGACTCTACGCAGGGGACACAAACCTTCTCATTATTGCCATCCAACATAAGTTCTCGGCCTTGGGGTTTCTTCCTTTTGAAGGATCCAAAGTGAATTTCAAAAAGAAAACATATTCACGTTCTGTATACATACATGCCATATACGTGCACAGATTGAGTGTTTCATCATTTATTGCTGAAACGAATCCGACCTTGATATTTGACAGAGAGAAACTGTTTTAAAAGGCACGTAGATGCACATAGCGCCTCATTTGTTGCTGAAACGAATCCGACCTTGATATTTGAAAGAAAAAAAAAAAACTGTTTTCAAAGGATATACATGCACAGATCGCCTCATTCATTGTTTGAAACGAACCCAGCCTTGATATTTGACAGAGAGAAACTTTTTTTTCGTAAAGGATATAGATACACGAATTGCCTTATTCATTGCTGAAACGAACCCAACCTTGAAATTTGACGGAGAGAGAACTGTTTTTAATAAAGGATATAGATACACAGATTGCCTCGTCTATTGCTGAAACGAATCCGACCTTGATATTTGACACAGAAACTGTTTTTTTAAAGTTCAGGAAGGTTCAGGGTGTCTTCCATTAAGAAAAACAAAACAAAACAAAAAACAACCTTCGATTATATACAACTTTCCTGGGTATATTTTTGGCACGGTAGTATTCAGAGTGCCGTTACACCGTACCGTGGCGACGCGCTGTCCCGGCCAGCAGAAAAGAAAGGTGAATTCCCCTCCCCTCCCCCCCCCCCCCCCCCCCCCCCCCCCCCCCCCCCCCCCCCCCCCCCCCCCCCCCCCCACACACACACACACACACACACACACTGCTGCACAGTGCACTACACTACAATCCACTGCACATGTCGGGATTTTTTTTTTCTTTTTTTTGTCGGGGGACGGGGGGGGTGGAGGTGGGGGTGTGATAATTTTTATGTTTCTGTCGTTTTGTATAGTATGACTTCGGTTTTTCTTTTTTTTTTTTTCTTTTTTGTTTTCTTTTTTTGTTTTTTGTTTTGTTATGACAACAGATTTAGCAGCCTGGAATTGAGACTGGTCTCCCTTTTCATTTGGTTTCGTGTTCTATGTGCATACCTCCTCCTCCACCCACCCTTCTCTCTCTCTCTCTCTCTCTCTCTCTCTCTCTCTCTCTCTCTCCTCTCTCTTTTATCCTCATCCCTCGACCCCCTCCCTTCTCTCACTCTCACCCCCTTCCGGTCGTCCCTCCAGCTTTCACATCGCTCTCTGTCTGTATGTTTGTCTGTCTGTCTGTCTTTCTGTCTGTCTGTCTGTCTGTCTTTCCGTCTGGTCTGTCTGTCTGTCTCTTTCTCTCTCTATCCTTTCTCTCTGTTCTCTCTCTCTCTCTCTCTCTCTCTCTCTCCTCTCTCTCTCTCTCTCTCTTTATTCTCTCTCTCACATGCTCTCTCTCTCTCTCTGTCTCAGTCTCACTCTCTCTTCCCCCCTCTCTCTCTCTCTGTCAGTCTCTCTCTCTCAGTCTCTCTCTCTCTCTCTCTCTCTCTCCCTCTCTCTCTCTCTCTCTCTCTCTCTGTGTGTGTCTCAGTCTCACTCTCTCTTCCCCTCTCTCTCTCTGTCAGTCTCTCTCTCTCTCTCTCTCTCTCTCTCTCTCTCTCGCTCATTCTGTCTGTCTCACTGCTCTCTCTTACTCTCTTTCACTCCCTCTCTCACTCTCACTTTCTCCCTCTCTCTCTCTCTCTATCTCTCTTCTCTCATTTCCCTCTCTCTCTCTCTCTCTCTCTCTCTCCTCTCTCTCTCTCTCTCTCTCTCTCTCTCTCTCTCTCTCTCTCTCTCTCTCATGTCTCCCCTCGCACTGGACGCTGTCATTCTCATAACAATAAACAAACGACAAATAGAAGCAAAGAAATCATGACGGGGAAGAAGAATTGTGATGATGGCAGATCGTTTCTCTCTGAAGCAGACAAGGGCTCACACACACACACACACACACACACACACACACGTGGGCGCGGGCGCGCGCGCAGCAGCCGTCTGACCTACCCCGCAACAAAGCTGCACAGTATATCACGTGCGATGTGGCGGACCTACTCAACTGTAACCAATAACCCTCCCCCTGCCTCACTAATCCGTCTTTCTCCCCCCCCCCCCCCCCCCCCCCCCCCCAAACCAACCCACCCACCTTCCGCCCCCTACCCCCCACCCTTTCACCCTCACCCTATCCCCTCAACTCCCCACCTCCCCCCCCCCCCCCCCCCCCCCCCCCCCCCCCCCCCCCCCCCCCCCCCCCCCCCCCCCCCCCCCAGAGAAAGAAAAACAACTCCAAACACCCCTACTACCAAACGGCATCGCTCCAGTTCTTGTTGCAAACTTACCCATCGATCGCTTTGCCACCCCCAACTCTTGCTGTTCCTTACCACCACCATCACCATCACCACCACCCCTACCCTCACCCCAGTCTCCCTACCCCCCACTCCCCCGTCTCTCCCCCCTCCCTCTCCTTCCGCTGCATGCCTGAGGGGAGGGTGGGGGGAGGGAGGGAGGAGGCTGAGGTGGGGAGGAGGGAGGGGGGAAGCAATCACACACGCACACACACACACACACTTCTGGGTTATCGGCCTATCAGTGGGGCTGTTGTAGCATTCAAGTTGTTCCTCTCTCTTCACACACGTCGGCGGCCACGCGCTTTGGGCTGTTCTGGGGCGTCCCGTTTGAGATGAGGTTCCCTTGCTGTCCCCCTCCTCTCTCCCCCTCCCTTCTTCTTCCCTCCAACCCCTCTGCCTTCACTCTTCCATTCGTTCCCCTGTCTTCCTCTCTTCTGTCAGTGGGACGGAACACTCCTCTGTGTACGGTGACCGTGGTGTAGAGATAGTAAGTGACGGACGGACGAGGCGTCTTCTTCGTCTGATGTGAGTTTCTGTGTTTTTCGTCCCCTCAAAAGGAGGTGATGGTGCTGGAAGTTATAAGGTGAGAAGGCTTGTCCTGTCTTTATGGTTGTCTGGGGGTGGGGGATGGGGGTATCTTGTTGCTGCTTGTGTTCATTCTGCTTTTGTTTTCTTTTTTTTTTTTAATTTGATTTTTGATTATTTTGTTTTACCTCTGTTCTCTTATATAGGTTAAGAACGATGTCTTTAGTGGTAGGGTATTGATATCATGACAGACTGAGAGTTACTTTTTGTTTTAGAAGATTTTTGTTTGTTTGTTTGTTTGCTTTTTCAAAGATCCATTGTGTCTTCTGGTTGCGGGCGATCTGGTTAAATCCATACCAGAACATTCTCTTCATCTGTCTGGTTAAATCCATACCAAAACATTTTCTTCCTCTGTCTGGTTAAATCCATACCAAACATTCTCTTCCTCTGTCTGGTTAAATCCATACCAAAAACATTCTCTTCCTCTGTCTAGTTAAATCCATACAAAACATTGTCTTCCTCTGTCTGGTTAAATCCATACCAAAACATTCTCTTCCTCTGTTCTCCGGGAAGCAGGAAACGTTAGATCTGAAAGTATTATGCCGAGGCAACAATAACTTTTTTGTTTGGGGGAGGTGTAAGCATATATTAGCTTGTATTTTCACTTTCGGATCACATCTTATTTGCCAGATAATTTCTCTTGCATTATATAGCTTCGGGATAGAAATCAGCGAGTCACTCACTATTAGCTGTTACCGGTATTGTAATGATGGTACCATAGTCTTGTTTGAACAGAAAATAATAAGTCGTCAGTATTACGATTTGGGCACTGCGATTTGCTGGAACATTTATCAGACAGAAAGTTATCATGCTGAAAGTATGGTGGGCTTTTCTTCACGGAAAACAGTGAGTTCATAATGCCGTGTTGATAAAAACTGTGGTCGGAATGAAAACAGAGAAAAAGTGACTTTATGATATAATGCTTATGGAGCTGGGGTCTGGTTTGAACAGTGCACGGGGAATTATAGTGTCTTCTGATGGCTCCGCGGTTTATCTGGAACAAAACTAATTGATTTGTGTCAATAACATCTTACTAATAGCACAGTGATTTGTGTTCATAACATCTTACTGATAGTACAGTGATTTGTGTTAATAACATCTTACTGATAGAACAGTGCTCTAACAAGGACCAACACAGTAAGTTGATCGTATCATGTAGATGGTGCTGTGGTCTTCTTTGAACCGAAGACCGCGAGTGAAGAGTGCTGTGGTGATGATACTGTGGTCTTGTTGGGACAGAACAAAAAAACTGTCGACTTAATAGCACGGTGCTCATGTTGCTGTAACGGAAACAAAGCTACACTGAGTTAGATGTAGCACCGTGCTGATGGTACTGTGACAGACAGAGGGGCTGTGAGATTGATAGTACTGTGCGGCTGTTCTTGTGACAGACAGATGTGCAGTGGGTTGGATAGTTCAGTTTGCTGGTATTGTCACGGCGGAGAGGAAAAAGCTCGCAGTGAGATAGCACGGAGGGGAAGTGGGATAGTACGATGCTGATGATACCGTGACAGCGCTGGTGATGTTGTGACTGAAAGAAGTGCAGTCAGTTAGATGGCATTCTGCTGATAACATTGTGACAGAGAGAGGCGCTCTGAGTCACGTAGCATTCTGCTGATGGTATTGTGACAGAGAGAGACGCTGTGTGAGTGAGATAGTATTCTGGTAGACAGAGGTGCGGTGGATTATCTTTTGTTCTGCTGATAATATTGTGACAGAGAGAGATGCCAAGAGTTAGCTAGTAAGGTGCTGGTGGTGTTGTTACAGAAAGACGGACAGAGAGTTAGACCGTACCGTGATGATAGTATCATGACACACAGAGGTGAAGAGAGTTAGAAAGGAAGGTGGTGATTGCATTGTTACAGAAAGAGCTCCAGGGAAATACACAGTGAGGTATTCATGGTGCTGTGACCTAGAGACGGGCAGTGAGTTAGATACAACTTTGTGGTAATGTACTGTGACCTAGAGACGGACAGTGAGTTAGATACAACTTTGTGGTAATGTACTGTGACCTAGAGACGGACAGTGAGTTAGATACAACTTTGTGGTAATGTACTGTGACCTAGACACGTGCAGTGAGTTAGATACAACTTTGTGGTAATGTACTGTGACCTAGAGACGGACAGTGAGTTAGATACAACTTTGTGGTAATGTACTGTGACCTAGACACGTGCAGTGAGTTAGATACAACTTTGTGGTAATGTACTGTGACCTAGACACGTGCAGTGATATAGGTTATACAGTGCTGGTGGGGGTATTGTGAACAGAGAAGTGTGTCAGTGATACAGACAGTACTATACTGATCTGATGGTATTGGTGACACAGAGAGGTGAAGTGATACAGACAATACTGTACAGTGCTGATGGTATTGTGAGACAGAGAGGTGTAGCAGTGATACAAACAGTATACTGTACTGATGGTATTGTGACACAGAGAGGTGTGTCAGTGACAGAGACAGTACTATCCAGTGCTGATGGTATTGGTGACACAAAGAGAGGTGAAATGATACAGACAATACTATACAGTGCTGATGGTATTGTGATACAGAGAGGTGCAGTGATAGACAATACTATACTGTGCTGATGGTATTGTGACACAGAGAGGTGCAGCCATACAGACAGCACTATACTGTGCTGATGATGGCATTGTGATACAGAGAGGTGCAATGAGATAGATAGTACTGTGCTTGAGAAACAGACACTTGCAGCGAGTCAGATTGTATCGTGCTGATGATTCTGGTATCACAAGAAGTGAGATAATATCACGCCACTGGTGATGTAAAAGAAGGAACTGCAGAGAGCCAGATAGTCACATGCTGCAGATGATATAGCTAGATAGTCACATGCTGCAGATGATATAGCTAGACAGTCACATGCTGCAGATGATATAGCTAGATAGTCACATGCTGCAGATGATATAGCTAGACAGTCACATGCTTCAGATGATATAGCTAGATAGTTACATGCTGCAGATGATAGAGCTAGTCACATGCTGCAGATGATATAGCTAGATAGTCACATGATGCAGATGATATAGCTAGATAGTCACATGCTGCAGATGATATAGCCAGATAGTCACATGCTGCAGATGATAGAGTGACGCAGAGAAGTACAGTGTACACCTGTCCTGTGTCAGCCATTTTTGCTCGGCTGTTCCAATGTGGGTAAGAGTAGACCTAATCGTCGTGCTGTTTTGATGCTCAGAGAATCCAAGTTGCATCTCCGAGTCTCTCTCTCTCTCTCTCTCTCTCTCTCTCTCTCTCTCTCTCTCTCTCTCTCCCTCTCTCTCTCTCTCCCTCTCTCTCTCTCTCTCTCTGTCTGTCTGTCTGTCTGTCTCTCTCCCTCCCTCCCTCCCTCCATCTGCATCTGACTGTCTGTCTGTCTTTCTGTCTCACTCTCACTCTCCCTCTGTCTGTCTGTCTGTCAGTCTGTCACTCTGTATCTGTCTCTGTTTCCGTTTGCGTCTGTCTGTCGGTCTCCTTCTCTCTCTCTCTCTCTCTCTCTCTCTCTCTCTCTCTCTCTCTCTCTCTCTCTCTCTCTCTCTGACATTCTGTCTGCCATTATGTCTGTCTGTCGGCCTGCCTGCTTGTCTGTCTGTCTCCCCGTCAATCTCCGTCTCTGTTTCTATGTCTGGCTGGCTGTCTGCCTACCAGTCTGTCTGGCTGTCTGTCGGTCTGTCTATCTGTCTGTCTGTCTGTCTCTGTGTCTGTCTGTCTGTCTCTCTGTCTCGATCTCTCTCTGTGTCTGTCTCTGTCTCTCTGTTGTTCTGTCTTCTCTCTCTCTCTTTCTCTCTCTCTCTCTCTCTCGTTCTCTCTGGTTGTCTGTCTGTCTGTTTGCCTGCTTGTATCTCAGTCTCTGAGTCTGTCTCCGTCTCTGTCTGTCTGTCGCTCTCTCTCTCTCTCTTCCCCCCCCCCCTCTCTCTCTCTCTCGCTTTTCTTTCCCTCTCTTTCTGTCTCTATCTTCTCTCTCTCTCTCTCTCTCTTTCTTTCTCTCTCTCTCTCATCCTCCCTCCCTCCCTCCCTTATTTTCTCACGCCAGTCCAACAGGGCAGTGTTTACACAGCACAGATGTGGGTTTTGGAAGAAAGAGTGTGTGACGAGAGGGCACATTACCTCATGTGTTTGTGTGACGAGAGGGCACATTACCTCATGTGTTTGTGTGACGAGAGGGCACATTACCTCATGTGTTTGTTTGACGAGAGGGCACATTACCTCATGTGTTTTGTGTGACGAGATGGCAAATTACCTCATGTGTTTGTGTGACGAGATGGCAAATTACCTCATGTGTTTGTGTGACGAGATGGCAAATTACCTCATGTGTTTGTGTGACGAGATGGCAAATTACCTCATGTGTTTGTGTGATGAGAGAACAAATTACCTCATGTGTTTGTGTGACGAGATGGCAAATTACCTCATATGTTTCTATGCAGAGTATTTTGATGTGTGTTTTGGAATGCCTTGAAACACTCTGCTATTTTCTTTTGATTTGAACTCCTTTCACAAAATTCTTTGCTGTTTTCTGCAGATTGCAGCCTGAAGCTATCGTCTGTTTCAGTCCCAGTCATTATTCTTAACATCGACATACTCATCATCATCAGCATCATTATCACCATCATCCAATCTATCACCACCACCACCACCACCACCACCACCACCACCACTATCATCATCATCATCATCATCATCATCATCATCATCATCATCATCATCATCATCATCGTCATCACAAACGTCATCTTCATCACAAACCTCATCTTCATCATCTTTATCAAAGCAGCAATATTCTGATATAAAGCTATTTGGAGCCAACCTTTTGATGTTTGTTTTCTTTTTTTCTTCCTTGTTTCAGATGAGTGATTTGGAAACCAAACTTCACGCCTCAGAGAGGAGAGCGGAACACGCGGAACAGCAGGTGAGTCGGCTGCACTATACCCTTCAACGTTTGCTGGGCACCTTCATGCCCTGCTCTGGCTGAATAGTCCCTCACCTCTATACTCTTTCAACGTCCCTCACCTCTATACCTTTCAACGTCCCTCACCTCTATACCTTTCAACGTCCCTCACCTCTATACCCATCAACGTCCCTCACCTCTATACCCATCAACGTCCCTCACCTCTATACCTTTCAACGTCCCTCACCTCTATACCCATCAACGTCCCTCACCTCTATACCCATCAACGTCCCTCACCTCTATACCTTTCAACGTCCCTCACCTCTATACCTTTCAACGTCCCTCACCTCTATACCTTTCAACGTCCTCCCTCACCTCTATACCTTTCAACGTCCCTCACCTCTATACCTTTCAACGTCCCTCACCTCTATACCTTTCAATGTTCGCTGAGCATCCTTCATGCCCTGCTCTCACAGTGACCTCCGCTTTGATGTCCTCATCACGACTGTGGTTTGGGTTTGATTCCGTTGGGGTCACTGGGATTGGCAAATGAATTGGGGGGGGGGGGGGGGGGGGGGGGGGGGGGGGGCTGTCGTTGGACAGACGTGGTGGCGCCCTCCTGAGGGAGAGCTCACTCACGCCAGCTCCGCGACTAAGCAATTATTGCCGTCAGTAAGGGGTTTAGTAGGTGGTGGTGTCCTGCGTATGTTGGATCAGTACAGGCGCCACTGAACACCACCGAAGTGACTCGGCAGCAGTGCAGTGTCTCCTCCGGTGGGTTGCCTCATGACGACTTGACATTAACTGCTCCCTGTGGATTGCCGGTGCCGGGGCTGTGGCTGTGGACAGGGGGTGCGGTATGAGCGGCGTGGGTGCAGTGCCATTGAAGTGGCACACAAGACGGGGGCAGCAAAAAAAAAGTTTGCAAGGCATCTATAAGCACGAGCGAACTCGGGCACTCTTACCAGGAGGGGGGTGGAGGGGGGGATAAGTGGGTGGGTGGTGGCTGGATGGAAGGGTGTTTGCAGGTATGTGCGTGTTGCCTAGTGTTCAGTGCACGTCATGTACTGTTTTGATAGAGATGTGCACGACGTGGTGTGTGTGTGTGTGTGTGTGTGTGTGTGTGTGTGTGTGTGTGTGTGTGTGTGTGTCCCTGTGTCTGTCTGTCTCTTTATCTATCTCTCTCTCCCCCCTCTCTCTCCCTCTTCTGTCTGTCTGACTCTTTGTCTGTCTGTCTGTTGCTCTCTCTCTCTGTGTCTCTCTGTCTGTCTCTCTGTCTCTCTTTCTGTCTCTCTCTCTCTCGTTATCTGTCTGTCTGTTGGTCTCTGTCTGTCTTTCTCTGTCTTACTCTTCTCTGTCTCTGTCTCTCTCTCTGTCTGTCTCTCTGTCTCTCTGCTCTCTCTCTCTCGTAAATCTATATCATCAGAAAGTCTTCACGCTTCTTGTTTTTTTTCTTGTCTGTGGCTGCAAATCATATCCTTTGGCGGGTCTGACGGTGTCGGTTAGACTTCGCGCAGGCGTAGCCGGCTCTGCCGAGCAGGGTGTCGTTACCACCGGTCCTGTCTGTGTCTCTGTCTGTTTTGTCTATCTGTCTATCGGAAGGATCACTTTCGCCGGGTCGTCTTCATCCGAGAGGAGGAGAAAGTGTGAGAGAAACTGGGTGAGAGTCTCGACGGGTGAGAAGAAGGAGGGGTATGGGGATAGGACGGGGGAGAGAGTGAGTGTGAGAGATGGAATGGAGGTGGTGGGAGAGGGGGGGAGGGGGGGGGGAGGATTATCTCAGAGAGCCTTAAGCATTCCTCTGTTTTACGTGAACGTGTGCTGTCTCCCGCCCGCCCCCCCCCCCCCCCCCCCCCCCCTCCTGTCTCTGTCTCTGTCTCTCTCTGTCGTCTCTCTGTCTCTGTCTCTCTCTCGCTCTGTGCATGTGTATGTATGTATGTGAGAAAGAGAGAGAGAGAGAGAGATAGAAGAGAGAGAGAGAGAGAGTATGTGTGTGTGGTGTGTGTGTGTGTGTGTGTGTGTGTGTGTGTGTTGTGTGTGTGCGTGTGTGTGTGTGCTGAGAGAAGAGAGAGAGAGGAGAGAGAGAGAGAGGAGAGAGAGAGAGAGAGAGAGAATTTACAGACAGATAACGAGAGAGAGACAGAGACCAGAAAGAGATATAGAGAGAGAGTAAGGAGATTAGCATTCTCTCTCTCTCTCCTCTCTTCTCTCTCTCTCTCTCTCTCTCTGTCTGCCTGTCTGTCTGTGTGTCTGTCACCCTCTCCTCCCTCTCTCTCTCTCCTCTCTCTCTCTCTCTCTATCCTCTCTCTCTCTCTCTCTCTCCTCTCTCTCTCTCTCAGCTCCTGTTCCCTTTTCCTTTAAAAGTTTGAAAAAAAAAATTCAACGAAAACATTTCAGTATAAAAAAAGTATTGACTTCAATATCTATTAACAGTTCAAGTGTGATAAACCTTGAAACGTAATTACTCTCCCTTTCTGTGTGTGAAATGGAAATGTCTATAAGGATTCGCTGTATCTTCGTGAAAAACTTTTGAGAAAGCGTGACAGCGCAATTTGTTATCCCTGACTTTTATTTGTTTTGTTCGTTCGTTTGTTTGTGTGTTCGTTTGTATGTTTTGTGTGTTCGTTTGTTGTTTGCTTTAATTAACGCAGCTAATGGTTCCAGTGCTAACTGCACGTTAGTACTATCGACGTTGCTACTCTTATTACACAGCCTTTCCCCTTCATTCCGCTTCTGACTCTCTGCTCTGTAAGCTCCTCATTTATTTTCTCGTGTAAAATCTCTCCTCCCTCTCTTCTCTCTCTCTCATCTCTCTCTCTCTCTCTCTCTCGCTCTCCTCTCTCTCTCTCTCTCTCTCTGTCTCTCTGTCTCTCTCTCTGTCTCTCTCTTTGATATCTCTCTCTCTTTGTGGCGTCTCTCTCTCTCTCTCTCTCTCCTCTCTCTCTCTCTCTCTCTTGAGTATGTCGTCTCTGTCTCTGTTTGGCTGATGATCTATCTGTGTGCTTGTCTGCTTATTTACGTGTACTGTTTGATTGTTCCATCTTTCTGTCTCTTTTCTGCCCGTCTATCTGTCAGTCTGTCTGTCATGTCTGTCAGCCTGTTCGTCCTCGTCCGTCTCCCCCCCCCCCCCCTGTCTCCCCCCCCCCCCCCCCCCTCTCTCTCTCTCTTCCTGTCCCGTGTCTCCTCCTTCAGCATAAATCAGTCAGTAACTGGTGTACTGGTCAGCATACTGACAGTGCTGTTTGCCCACCGTAGCAGAGCCACCGATAGTAACACGCCGTGATGTCAGTTACTGTAACAGACGATAGTAACACCCTGTGCTGTAGTTACTGTAACAGACGATAGTAACACGCCGTGCTGGTAGTTTACTGTAACAGACGATAAATAACACGCCGTGCTGGTAGTTACCGTAAACAGTAACACGATAGTAACACGCCGTGCTGTCGGTTACTGTGACAGACGATAGTAACACGCCGTGCTGTCGGTTACTGTGACAGACGATAGTAACACGCCGTGCTGTCGGTTACTGTAACAGACGATAGTAACACGCCGTGCTGTCGGTTACTGTAACAGACGATAGTAAACGCCGTGCTGTCGGTTACTGTAACAGGACGTGCCTGTAGTAACAGACGATAGTAACACGCCGTGCTGTCAGTTACTGTAACGACGATAGTAACACGCCGTGCTGTCAGTTACTGTAACAGACGATAGTAACACGCCGTGCTGTCAGTTACTGCTGTGCTGTCAGTTACTGTAACAGACGATAGTAACACGCCGTGCTGTCAGTTACTGTAAACAGTCGAAGTAAACAGGCCGTGCTGTCAGTTACTGTAACGGTTCGAAGTAACAGGCGTGTTCGTTAGTTTTGTAACAGCGTTTTCCTCGGTCCTCAATCTCCCTATAGCTGCACACCAAAAAAAGAATACGCCAAGCTGCTGCTTAAGGGACTCGAGTAATTATAGACTGGCGCAATTAGATTGTTTTGAGAATTGTTTTTTGTCTGAAAGTTGATTCTCCTCATTTTCTTTCATATGGCCATCAAGGTGCAATCCAGGTGGTTCCAAGTAGACAGATTGAAATCAAAGGAATGGGACTCTTCAGGGGCTTCCACCAAGCGCAAAGCAAAGATAGGGTCACGGATAAGAATGCCCAGGCATGACATGCGACTTCAACTAAGGGGAACGTCATGAAGATTTCATGTCATGTTATCAGCGGAAAATCCCCCAGAACAAGGGCATAATTGGTGGGGAGTTGTTCTTCTGATTCACAATCAGGTTAACATTAAATGCTGGTTCAAACTTAGGGTAGGTCTCACAACGCTTACATGGATTATATATAGTGATGTGGTTCAGAATCTTAATTGTGGTGTGTGTGGGCTCTCCGTTGCACTGAACACGGGGTTTCTTCCATCGCTCTAAGCGGAGATAAGGACGCTGAAGGCACCAAGCCCAAGACAGTGGCACTGAACACGAGGTTTCTTCCATTGCTCTGAGCGGAGATTGGACGCTGAAGGCACCAAGCCCAAGACAGTGGCACTGAACACGAGGTTTCTTCCAATCGCTCTGAGCGGAGATTGGACGCTGAAGGCACCATGCCCAAGACAGTGGCACTGAACACGAGGTTTTTCCATCGCTCTGAGCGGAGATTGGACGCTGAAGGCACCATGCCCAAGACAGTGGCACTGAACACGGGGTTTCTTCCATCGCTCTGAGCGGAGATTGGACGCTGAAGGCACCATGCCCAAGACAGTGGCACTGAACACGGGGTTTCTTCCATCGCTCTGAGCGGAGATTAGACGCTGATGGCACCATGCCAAAGGCAGTGGGGCAGCGGGGTCATCACAATAGGAATAATGGATCACAGTTCTGCAGACATGCGGCAGGGGATGGGGGGTTGGGGGGGGGAGGGGTGATAG
>JADBJO010004365.1:131460-136460 GCA_016801955.1 Conus betulinus | reverse complement strand
TGATGTACTGAGGCGAAAGAATGAATGAATTAATGAATGAATCTATGAATCAATCAATGAACAAATGCAGAGAGATACAGACACACAAAACTCAATCAAGCACGTAGCGTGGGAAAAGCACACCTGAACGCGCAGGCGCGCGTGCACACACAGACACCACACAGACACACCACACAGACACACACAGACACACCACACACACCCACACACACACACACACACAACACACACCACACACACACACACACACACACACAAACCACACCAATCAACCACACACTCGCTCATCTCCCCTCCTCCTTTCTCTCTTTCGTCTTCTTCTCCTCCCCCCCCCCCACCCCCTCTCTCTCTCTCATCTCGTCTCTCTCTCTCTCTCTGCTTCTTCTTCTTCTTCTTCTTTCTTCTTCTTCTTTCTTCTTCTTCTTCTTCTTCTTCCAGTGTCAAAACGACAACACGCTGACACGGTAAAAAGTAGTAGCACTTTGTACAGATCAGTCCGGGCGTTTGTACACGAGGCCTATCATACTGATAAACTGAAGACGCATAGAAGAAACAACTTATACACAGGTCAGTCCATCGCTATAGCCAGTGCTGGTGCGACTTCAAGTCTCGTTTTCTCTCTCTCTCTCCTCCTCTCTCTCTCTCTCTCTCTCTCGCTCTCTCTCTCTCTCTCTATCTCTCTCTTCTCTGTCTCTCTCTCTCTGCACTCCTGTCTGGGGGGGTTCTGTCTGTCTCTGGTCTGTCTGTCTGTCTCTCTCTCTGAGCTCCTCTCTCTCGCTCTCTCTCTCTCTCTCTCTCTTCTCTCGTCTCCACCCCCCCTCCTCTCTCTCTCTCTCTCTCTCTCCATCCTCGCTCTCTCTTTCGAATCGAAATGTATTCAAAGGACAAGCATCCGTTGACGCTTAGCTCTTAACTGTCTCTCCTTTTTAAAAAAAACATACATTCGAAGACCGTGCGCCAGAATTAGGATTCAGTTGGTCTCTCCCCTGCACTGTTGTTGTTTATCATGAATGTCCACGATGAATAGCAGCATCTGTTGTGGATATGACCTAAGAACGCTGAAATTTGCCGTGAATTGAGCCAAGCAATGTTCAGCTCTGTTAGCATCTATCGATGTTCAAATTCCGCTCACTTATTTGCAGACATCAACGATTTAGTTCTAATTTGAGTGTCGAGTTTTTGGTCTTGAAAACCAAAAATTATTGGGTTTTTTTGGTTTTCAAACCAAAAAAAAAAAGACCAAAGAGACCTATATATATAGGTCTCTCCCGTGTGTGTTGTTTGTGTGTGTGTGTGTGTGTGTGTGTGTGTGTGTGTGTGTGTGTGTAGGCACGTGCGCGTGTGAACGCATGAAGATATATTTGCATTACTAATGTCTTCGTTTTAATTTCTCTTTGGTAATTGATGATTTGAAAGTGTAAAATCAGTGGTAGTTTAATATTCTTTTTGCCTTGAAAAACATAATTCAACTTGCAGGACATGGGGTTTAAAGCTGCAAGCTTATCCGTTAACCTCCGATTAAATGTTTGGATTCGTATGTTGTCTTCGGTCTGTCTCTGTCCTGTCTGCGGTCCTGTCTGCCTCTCTCTCTCTCTCTCTCTCTCTCCTCTCTCTCCTCCCCCCCCCCCCCCCCGATCCGCCTATCTCTGCACCTCTGTGTCTGTCTGTCTCTCTAGGTCCCACTCTCTCGGTCTCTTCTCTGCTGTCTCTCTGTTTTCGGTTCTGTCTGTCCTGCTCCTGTCTGTCTGTCTCTCTCTCTCTCCTCTCTCGCTCTCCACTCTCATCATCTACTCTCTCTCTCTCTCCTCTCTCTCTTTTCCTCTCTCGTGGGGCGCGCTCGTCCATCTCGATGTGTGGTGAGAGGGTTTTTCTCTTTTTAACACTCGTTGGGGAATTTGTACGCTGCTACCCTGTATTGTTTCCCCTTGTCACAGGCTGTGAAGCTTGCCATATATAACTCTCTCTCTCTGTCTCTGTCTCTCTGCTCCTTCTCTCTCTGTCTCTCTCCCCTCCTCGCCCTCCATCCTCTGCGGATCTCATCTCCCCCTCTCTTCCCCCCTCCTCTCTCTCTCACTCTCTATCTCTGCTCGTTCTAAATCCTCCTCTCTCTCTCTGGGTCCTCTAAAAAGCTACATGCCCCTAAATAACTCTCTCTCTCCTCGTACTCCTCCTCTGGTCTCCTCTCCCCGTCTCTCCTCTCTCTCATTCCCGTCCTCTCCATCGCTCTCTCTCCATCTCTCTCTCATCTCTCCTCCTCTCTCGCTCTCCTCTGCGTGTTTCGGTGCTCCCCGTCTTTCAGAGGATTCTGATCCTAAACGACTTAGAGGACGCGTAATCTTTGATAGCGTCAAAAATGAACCCAGTAAACCCAGCAGATCTTCCCGAAATAGCCCCGAACTGGAGCTGCAGGATCATCTCAAGATGGCATCGAGTGGAGGGACAGCTGATGTGACTTCCAGTCGTCGAAACTAGGCTCAGCACCACCGATGACGACTGCGCGGACGGAAATTTATAGAGGATTAGAAGACTACAGCAGGTGTTTGTGGTGGAAAGAGGGGTGACGGAGGATGTGGGGGCGGGGGGGAGGGGGGGGAGGGGAGAGGAATGGGAGGGGGGGTGAGGCTGGGTTGATTAGTGAATGGGATGTTGGTGGAAGTTTTTTGAGGGTAAGTGATGTGGTGTGTGTGTTGGGGGGGGGGGGGGGGGGGGGGGGGGGGGGTAGCGTTCTGTTTTAGGCTTGTTTCATCAATTCTTTTCGGTGTGTGTGTGTGTGTGTGTGTGTGTGTGTGTGTGTGGTGTTGAGAGAGAGAGAGATAGAGAGAGAGAGAGAGAGAGGAGAGAGAGAGAGAGAGAAAGAGATTTCTTCAACAGACAGCTGTGTTGGATGGTGAGGTGGGAGCGGGGGGAGGGGGGAGGGGGGCGTGGGCGCTTTATTTCTTCCTGTGTTTTGATTGGCATTTCCTAAGCTTTTGTGTGTGGGGCAGTTAGCTTTTGTTTTTTTTTCCCATTATCACAGAATTGGCTTTCCGATTGAACCGACAGACGATGGCGCAATGGATGCGACCCAGAAAAAAAAATTGATTGGACCGAAATGATGATATAGTGATTTTGATTCATTCGCTGATTGATTGATCAGGTAGCAGCAGCAAAACAGTAGAAACAGAGTAGCAGTCGTAGTAGTAGCAGCAGCAATAGTTAGCATTAGCTTCAGGAGCAGCATCAGTAGTAGTAGCAGCAGCCAGCAGCAGCAGCATCAGGCAGCAGGAAACAGCAGCAGCAGCAGTTGATGTAGAGGAAGAGAAAATGGAAAGGCCTTTTTCACTTTCTCTGGGCAGGCAGTAGCAGGACCCACCTGGCGTGGTGTATCATGGACAACGTGCTGTTCGCTCAGGTCCACCTGGAGGCGATGACATTTTCACGGCGTTGTGCCCTCACAAACCGTCCAGGTCTGGAAGGCGTACATTAGCGTGGGCAGTAACAAGGCGGCACTGAAGTTCACGCCTTCCCCGAAGATGGAGTAATGGCTGCCTTATGGCGGGATAAAAAAAAAAAAGGGTCATGCACACAAACTCCACTCCCTTTGTTTGGACAGATGGGATTTAATGCTTGCCTGTCTATACAGGGAGTGTGCGCTGGAGTATCAGCCTGCGTCGCAGAAGAAGAAGAAGAAGAAGAAGAAGAAGAAGAAGTTCACGCCAACGGACATTGTGAAATTATTTTAGAGAAGTTCATAATGAGAAGCGCTTTGTAGTTTCATTAACTTGACATTCAACACAGCAGTTATTTGTATATGCACGTGACTGAACTTCTGCCTAAGATCTGCCCAGCGTGGGGTGGGGTAATACGAAGATCAGACATTTACTAAGTCCGAGCAGCAAGACCTTCTTGAATTCTCTCATCTTAGTCATTATTCATATTATCTATCAGCTTTAACATCATGCGCAGTGTAGTGGTCTCGAAACTTTGCGGATTGGGTGTAGCGTATATGGACTAGTCCCCACGCTGTGACACCCTCTCTGCTGAAAACTGAATCCGATACTGAAGTTCACAAGAACGACACGTTTTCCAAATTCCGTTGCTGACGTTTTCACAAGAATAACATATTTTGTGTAATTAGGATATTGATGTTTTACGGTGATGAACATGTGTGAGTTGAAAAACGTTAGCTGAATTCGCAAAAAACAAACAAACAACAAACAAAACAAACAAACAACAAACAAACGAAAAAAACCCACAATAGAGTGTGCAGTCACCCTGGCTGTAGTTTACAGTAATAAATACACGTGTTGTTTGTGAACTTGAAGCTTACGATGATAGTAAACAAGACAGCGCCAGTGCCAGAAGAGGTTTGCCATGACATTCCATGCCATGCAATCATCCTCCGGAGTAAGTGATGCTGCAGACGAATGGTTATTATCTGTCAGAGACCCCCTCCTTCCCCCCCCTCCACCCCCCCCCCCCCCCCCCCCCCCCCCCCCCTCCCCCCCCCCCCCCGCCGCCTCAAGTCTCTCTCCCTGATCTCTCTCTCTGTCTGTCTCTGTCTGTCTGTGTGCCTGTCTGTGTGCCTGTCTGTCTGTCTGTCTGTCTGTCTGTCTCTCTCTCTCTCTCTCTCTCTCTCTCTCTCTCTCTCTCTCTTTATCTATATCGGCTACTACATCTGGCTGTGTCTCTGTCTCTGTCTGTTCTGTCTCTCTGTCTGTCTCTCACTCTCCCTCTCCCCCTCACTCTGTGTGTCCTCTGTCTCTCTGTCTGTCTGTCTGTCACTCTGTCTCTGTCACTCTGTCTGTCTCTGTCTGTCTCTCTCTCTCTCTCTCTCTCGTCTCACGTGTATCTATCTCTATTTCTCTCGTGGCTGTATCTCTGTCTCTGTCTCTATTCTGTCTGTAGGTCTGTCTGTCTGTCTGTCTCTCTCTCTCTCTCTCTCTCTCTCGCCTCTCCGTCCCTCCCCCCCCCCCCCCCCCCCCACCCCCTCCCCTCCCCCCCCCCCCACCCCCCCCCCC
>JADBJO010004365.1:120000-122500 GCA_016801955.1 Conus betulinus | reverse complement strand
GGGGGGGGGGGGGGGTGGGTAGAAAGGGGATATATGGGGGAAGGCAGGGGGGGGGGGGTTATTGTAAGAGCAGTATTCTATGGATAGAGTAGAGAATGACCCTAGACACGGGCTATAGCTGGCTCTCCTTCGTGCTAATGATGTTTGCTGAGCATTCCTTCTCAGGCCCGTCATTGGCGGCATTGACCTCGTCGTCATCTTCATCATTGCCATCATCTTCACCTGTTTATGGCCGGCTATTGCTGCACACTTCTCTCTCTCTCTCTCTCTCTCCTCTCCTCTCTCCTCTCTCTCTCTCTCTCTCTCTCTCGCCTTGTCTCTCTCTCTCTCTGTATGTGTCTTTCTGCCTGTCTCCCTGACTCCTCTCTCTCCCCTCTCTCTCTCTCTCTCTCTCTCTCTCTCTCCTCTCTCTCCTCTCTCTCTCTCTCTCTCCTCTCTCTCTCGCTCGCTCGCTCTGACTCATTTTGTCTTTATCTAATCGTGTTGTCTTTGTATAATTGTCAATCTCTCACTCTGTCACTGCCCTCTCTTTCTTTCTTTCCCTCCCTCTCTCTCCCCCTCTCCTACCTTCACATTTGTAATTTCCCTTCCAAAACGTTTTAGCTTTTCAAAAAAAATGTCTTGCTTTTGGGGCGATGGGTTGCTCGTTTGCTTTCTTGTTTGTTTTGTTGTGTTTCGTGTATTTTCATTTCATTGTTGCCTGGACAACGGTCACGTATATGCCTCCTCAATGTTACATATGCCTGCATGTCTGTGAATGTCTCTTTGCATATGGTGTTGTGATTTGTTAAGATTGTTAATGTGATTTTTTTTTCGTAAATGTTGACATGTTTGCACTCCTGAACTTGCCAGATTTACATGTTTTTCTCTGATTTTTCTTTTCTTTTTTTTTGTGTGAGGGCAAGAAGAGCTTTTAACTTATTTGTTGAACCTCAGTAAAATATTCGTAACCGTATTCATCTTCGTATTCGTATTCCCTCTACCCATCTCTCTCTCTCTCTCGCTCTCCTCTCTCCTCTCTCTCTCTCCTCTCTCTCTCTCTCTCTCCCTCTCTCTCGCATCTCTCTCCTCTCTCTCTTTGGTTTGTCTGTCTGCCTGCCTGTTTGTCTGTCAATCTCTCTGTCTGTCTCTCCTGTCTCCCCTCCTCTCTGCTCCATCCTCTCTCTCTCTCTCCTCTCTCTCTCTCTCTTCTCTGTCCTCTCTCTCTCTCTCTCTCCTCTCTCTCTCTCTCTCTCTCTCTCTTCTCTCTCTTCGCGTCTCTCTCCTCCCTCCCTCCCTCTGTCCCTATTCTTCTTTCCCCTCCCCTCACTCTCTCTCTCTCTTTCTTTCAGTCACATCCCCTTTCAACCCTCTCGCCTCCCTCCCCCTACCACCCCCCCAGCCCCACCCCCTGTGCCTTCTATTCTCTAACGTCCTTCGTCCCCCTATATTTCTCCCCGTCCTTTCAGTTGACTAACAAGCCGTCATAGGCCCTGACCTTTGGAGGAAGGAGGTGTGTGTCACCGGTGGCTGGCAGGTGCTTGTTGCTGCTCCCTTGTTCCTCTTTCCCCTCTTCCCCCTCCTCCCCTCCCCCTTCCCCCCCCCCCCCCTCCCCTCTCCTCCTCCCCTCCTCCCCTCCCCTCCTCACCTCCGACCAGCAGTGTTTGGCTTGTCTTGAACGGAAGGATTTTCCTTTCAGATCCGTACGTTGTGTGTGTGTGTGTGTGTGTGTGTGTGTGTGTGTGTGTGTGGGTGTGTGTGTGTGTTGTGTGTGTGCGTGTGTGTCTGTCTGTCTGTGTGTTCGTGTGTCTGTGTCCATGACAGGAGCGTGCGAATCAGGGCACAAGAAGAGCCGGGGAAATCAAGATCATTAGTCACATGGACAGACTGACGTCACACGCTGACTGGATCCAACCCCCCCCCCCCCCCCCCACACACACACACACACACGACACACACCACACCACACACACAACACACACACACCCACACCCACACACACACGCACACACACACACACACACACACGACACACGACACACCACACGACACACGACACACCACACACACACACAAGGCGGCACACCACAACACAAGAGCGTCACGCACACAACACACACACACACAACACCACATCACACAAACGTCGCGCACCACACACACACAACACAGCACACACACACACACATACATACATCAGTTGGGCGCTCCACAACAAGTCCACAGCAGGACCTCTTATCATTCACAAAGGAAATACGTAAATTAATGGTCTCTTTGATACGTTTTCTTATTCATTCTGTGTCTTTTTTTGGGTCGTTGATTTTTTTTTTATTCATTGTGCTGTGGCTTTTTTTTGACTTGCCGGTCTTAAGAATTTTTTTTTTTGTTCTTTTCATGTTTTGTTCGTTTGTTTTTGTCTTTTCTGTGTTCTCTTTTCTTTTCGTTGCTTTTATTCCACTGTCTTACCTCCGCCTTTCCCGTTGTCCTTCCCAGTTTTGTTTTTGTTTTATTTGTCAGTTTT
>JADBJO010004365.1:110000-115000 GCA_016801955.1 Conus betulinus | reverse complement strand
GTTAGTAGCTTTACAGCTGTGATGACCTAAGGGTGCAGAGCCAAACAGCAACAAAGACAAGAAATCCGAGACCAAACATTGTACAGTAAAAGCATGAAACTGATGCAAACATTTCCCAATGACCTAGTGTATAGCCAAATTGTTAAAAGAAATTGCTGACATAAACAACATCAACAAAGCTTTTCCATGCGTCCTTTTCAATATGTGTTCCTTGAGAGAGAGAGAGAGAGGAGAGAGAGAGAGAGAGAGAGAGAGAGAGAGAGAGAGACAGTCAGAGAGAGAGAGAGAGAGAGAGAGAGAGAGAGAGAGAGAGAGAGAGAGAGAGAGAGAGGAGAGATCTTGAAGGACCTACATAACGGGTAGAAAGATCTTGACCCCGTCTAACCCCGTCCCCGTCCAATATTTACACATCCCTCATTCTTTGGCTTCAGGCGGAATGGCCAAGAAACTCCTTACCTCTCTGACGGGTAAACGAGAGGCAGCCGATGAAAGATCACTTTCAGAGTTGCTGAGAAATTCCCCCGCTTATCACTGGGCATCAAGTGGAGACGGAGAGAGAGTCTGGCTCTGCCAATATCTATTTTTAAAGAAAAGAAAGTCTACAGCCTCGAAAAGGGAGTGATGCCGTCGACTAGATAAATGCTGAGCCTCACAACAGTGTCGGTGCCAGACAGAGACACGGGCCCTACCCGTCACCGGATGTGTCGGTGCCAGAGAAATATACGTGAGACTGCTGCAACTGTCTGAAGTGTGAAGCTGGGCGATCAAAAGACACTGTAGATCTAAAGACAAGGACGAAGGGTCTTGCCATTCAACTATTGAATCGATAGTGATTCACAAACGGGTAAATAGGTTCTCAAAACCTAGTCATCCAAGGGGAGGAATTTAGACATTCAAATGTAGGTGACGAACCGTCAAGACATAGAAATTATGTAGAATGTTAAACAATGAAATATAAGAGTCGAATTATTGCTAGCCAGTCAAGGCATAGAAATCCTGTAGGATGTTATACAATGAAATATAGGAGGTGAATTGTTGCTAGCCATTCAAGGCATGGCAAACCAAGTGGAAGCAGTCAGACATTGCAATGTAGGTGAAGAACCACATTTAAAGATTGAACCATCATTCTCTCTGTTTGGCTCACAGCCACTAACTGTGCGTGGAATGGCCTGATCTTCTTCCCATTACACCAAGTTTGTCCCCATTGTCCTGAAACTCATGAGCCTGAAAAATCACTAAGATGACACATACTCTCTCTCTCTCTCTCTCTCTCTCTCTCTCTCTCTCTCTCTCTCTCTCTCTCTCTCTCTCTCGCTCTCTCTCTCTCTCCTCTGCTCCATGCCCTCATACCATACCAACTCTCCTCTTCCCCGCTTCCCCACTGCACCAGAAGCTTCAGGTTAACCTGTCTCCACCCACGCCTCTGAACAATCGATGCATGCACAGCTCTAAACAAATCTGTCTGGTGGATGTCCAGGACAGGCTGAACAATCAACGCATGCGCAGCTCTGTCTGCTGGATGTCCAGGCCAGTTTTCCAACAGCTAACCACGATCGAATCGTCGTGTCTCCATGCATGTCGTGTCTATGTAGAACACGCCGCTTGCCCTTGTTCTCATTCAATGCTTAAACGCAAAGCGGATGAAGTCGTCTCAATCAGTAAAGACTTTAAAGCTTCATGAATCCATGGCACCTCGTGTGATCGGATGGTAGGAATGGGGAAAGAGGGGAGGGGGGAGAGGAGGTGGTTGTGAATGTGAAAGATTGAGCGAGTCAGTCCGGGGCCCGTTGGTTCAAGCCCAAGGAAGTTATTCTGACTCATATAGTGCCCCGTGACTGCTCCATCATTAGGTGACTATGGACTCAGTGACTGGAGGCTCTTCGTATCGTACAGGTTCCCCCAGATCATCAGATCAGACATTGACCCACACAGAGGCTGATGGCTCCACGGAGTGAGTCACAGCGGTATTTGACATGGGGTCAGTACAGGGTCTGGATGTCCAGTGTACTGTCCAGAAGCAGTGTAATTGGAGAGAGAGAGAGAGAGAGAGAGAGAGAGAGAGAGAGAGAGGGGGGGGGGGGAAGGGTGAAGGGAGGAAAGGGAAGGGAGGAGAGGGGTCGTCTGTGGTGGCACTGGTTGACCCTGTCAGTGCTCACTGAAATTCGGCACAAAGTCATGTTAACCTGGCTTCCGAGTATTTCTTTTGAATTAGTAGTACCTGATCTTATATACAATATATTTTTCATTTGAAGAAAACGGAGGAACGAGCATTACATTTGAAACAGCAGTCAAGCGCTCGCTAACACACGCTCAAAGAAAAAAAAAAAAAAAAAAAGAAATAAAAAAAAAGAGAAAAAGACATCCGTTGTTTTCCCTCCAGCTGATCAGTTTCAGCTTAGCACTGAAATCAGGGCGGAGCTTCACGTGGTGTTCGTGTGACTGGGCATTATCTGCCACATGTACAAGACAAAATGACCCCAAGCAAGTTATTTGCTTAACGTTGTCGCGAAGTACCTTTACTTTGATTGTGTACCAGGGCATCTCTCTCTCTCTCTCTCTCTCTCTCTCTCTCTCTCTCTCTCTCTCTCTCTCTCTCTCTCTCTCTCTCCAGGGCATCTCTCTCTCTCTCTCTCTCTCTCTCTCTCTCTCTCTCTCTCTCTCTCTGTCCTGCCTCGACTAATTATCAGACCTTTTTGTACAAAGGCGTCTCTGTCTGTCTGTCTGTCTGTCTCTGTCTCTGTCTCTCCCTCTCCCTCTCTCTCTCTCTCTCTCTCCCCTGCCTTCACCTCACTTATCAGACCTTCTATACAAAGGCATCTCTCTCTCTGTCTCCGTTTGTCTCTCTCTTTCTCTTTCTCTCTCACACTGTTTCTCTGTCTCTGTCTGTCTGTCTGTCTCTCTCTCTCTCTCTCTCTCTCTCTCTTTCTCTCTCTCTCTTTGTCTCTCTGTCTCTCAGTCTCTCTGTCTTTTCTGTCTGTCTGTCTGTCTGTCTGTCTCTCTCTCTCTCTCTCTCTCTCTCTCTCTCTCTCTCTCTCTCTCTCTCTCTCTCCTGCCTCGACGTCATTTAGCAGACCTTCTATACAAAGGTATGTATTCATTTTTTTTTTCAATATTGAAGTTGAAGTTTATTTTGTTATTTCTTTCAGTCTTCTAAATTTATTAAAGATATACATAAATCAGTTCAGAGGTACATGGTTGTGGTCTAATATAGACTCATCTCTCTCTCTCTCTCTCTCTCTCTCTCTCTCTCTCTCTCTCTCTCTCTCTCTCTCTCTCGGCGTCTTGTTCAGTGTCTTCTTTCCCTCCATCACACTGCTCATCAGAGCATCAACAGAACTGTCTGCACTCCAGCCCCCTCGCCATGATAGAACATCAACAGAACTGTCTGCACTCCAGCCCCCTTGCCATGATAGAGCATCAACAGAACTGTCTGCACTCCAGGCCCCTCGCCATGACCCCGTTCATCAGACCTTCCTCTGTCGCTCACTCTTTGATCTGGTGCCAGAGGGATTCACGCGGCCGGGAAGGACCTCTTTTGTAGTCCCCTCCAACCATCAGCTGATGGACCACAGAGTCAGTGCAGAGAGAATGGTCTGGAAGGAATTCCTTCTGCCAGACTCCGTGGTCTCTCCGAATAAATCTTCTTGCACTGGCCAGACGTCACAGTTAGGACTATGCACTAAATCAGTGTGTCCATATAAGTGTTTTGAGGCCTACCATAAATTTGATCAAGCATTGAATAGTAAACTGGTGTTTTTCATGAAAAGGACAACTCCACAACAATTATTTCCCTTGTTTAGGGAAAAAAAAAAAAGGGGGGGGGGGGGGGGGGGGTTTCCACTGATGACATCGCATACAGTCTTCAAATACATGACCTTCCCCTTAGTTGACGTCACATTTCAGGCCTTTGCACTCACCCGTGACCCTATCTTTGCGCCAGGTGGCAGCCCCCCCTATAACCCCATTTCTTTTCTTTCCGTTCTGTCTGTTTGGAACCACTTGGCTTGTACCTTGATGGCCACAAAAGAAAAAAACGAGGAGAATAATCAACTTTCAGACACAATGAAAAACTCTCAATACGAGCTTATTGCGCCAGTTTCTAAATACTCAACTCCCTAAGCAAGGCCTTGGCGCATACAGCTTTGGTGTACCGCCACCCTTCACCCTCCTGTGTTCACTGTGTCAGCCATCCATGATGAACGGTGCTTTCCTAAGTATCACCTGTCTCGGTTCTCAACTGTTGTCCGGGTGTCTATGCATATGTGAAGATGGGGTTTTTCCTTGTGTAGTTCATGGATGAAGATGTGCATAGTCCAGAGAGGTGAACTAATTGTCTCAGCGTCACCACCTATCCCTCAACCAGTCATGCGAGAAATGCTAAACAGAACTTATTTGTACAATGTGCTACGTCTGTGTAACTCAGTAGCTAAGTGAGACGACTGCAGGCGGATTTCTGAACAAATCTTAAATAAATGTTAGCGAACCGCCTACAGAAACGTGGACAAACGAGTCACAAGACAAAACACGACGCGTTTCGACCTCTTAGGTCTTCTTCAGGCAAGATACAAACAAACAGGAGAACGAAAATTCACTTAGTTTTGATGGCTTCAGAGTTCAACGCAAGGAAGGCCTTCCTTGCTCTAGTAATAGCTATACAAGTCAACCCCAAAACTGATCTGAAATCAACATCGGTGTTTTTCTCCACAATTATTTCATCATCATTATAGTAATGACTTGGCAAAGATTTGAGATTGAGAAAAAAAAAACTTGAAGATGAAGTAAATGGGAAAATGTATATCATAAATATGAAAACCTTCACTAGCTGCATGAGGAAACTATCGCAATCCCTCTCGAAGGCAGATCTATATGTATCGCCTGCTCCGAGGCCTTTCGTCCGCTGGATCGGACTCATCAGGGAGACACAGCTGATTGTGTCTGTGCTCTTGGCGTCAAATAGAGACACACCACAGTCCCCCGACCTTTAGGGGGAAGACTTTGTT
>JADBJO010004365.1:87500-95000 GCA_016801955.1 Conus betulinus | reverse complement strand
TGACGGGAAGGATAAGAGAGGAGGACGTGGTACCGCAGATGTGAGTGGAGAGCGCACTGACATGCTAATGCAAGGTTTTACGCTTTATGAGAATGCTCTTGTTCTTGTTATTTCTTCTTCTTCTTCTTCTTCTTCTTCGTCGTCGTCGTCGTCGTCGTCGTCGTCGTCGTCGTCGTTGTCGTCGTCGTCGTCGTCGTCATTTTGTTGTTGTTATTGTTGTTGGTGTTGTTGGTGTGCTTGTTGTTGTTGTTGTCGTCGTCGTCGTCGTCGTCTTTTGCTGCTGCTGTTGTTGTTTTTGTTGCTGTGTGTTGTTGTTGTCCTCCTCCTCCTCCTCCTCCTCCTCCTCCTCCTCCTCCTCCTCCTCCTCCTTCTCTCTTCTTCTTCTTCTTCTTCTTCTTCTTCTTCTTCTTCTTCTTCTTTCTTCTTCTTCGTCGTCGTCGTCGTCGTCGTCGTCGTCGTCGTAAACTACCCTGTAACCGGTACGAGAAGCACTGGAAATTTATCTGCTGAGTGGTGGAAGATGAAGGATTCAAAGTCTCTCTCTCTCTCTCTCTCTCTCTCTCTCTCTCTCTCTATCTCTGTCTCGCTGTCTCTGTCTCTGTCTCTCCTCTCTCTCTCTCTCTCTCTCTCTCTCTCTCTCTCTCTCTCTCTCTCTCTCTCTCTCTCTCTCTCTCTAACGATATTGTTTTACGACTGGAGACTACAACTGGTTTCCAGAATCAGTTGAATAACTTACATGATGCAGTTCCCAGACTTCAGCTAAACGTCAGTTTGAAAAAGAGTAAGATTGTCGTGTTCAGAAATGATGGGCTGCTGGAGAGAGAGAGAGAGAGAGAGAGAGAGAGAGAGAGAGAGAGAGAGAGAGAGAGAGAGAGAGAGAGAGAGAGAGAGCGAGCATTAAAAAGAGGGGATGATGACTGTTGTGAACTGTTTACAAATATCTTGGAATTTACTTGTCCGCTCGTCCTTGAGGTACAGTTTTTGTTGGCAGAATATTGCAAGAAAAGCTCCTACAACATCCCTGTTGGGTATCCATAAAAAGTCTTATATGTTCAATAATAACACGGTATTGGTTTTCCTAAAATATTTTGATGCACAAGCCCAGCCGATTCCTCAATGCGGAGCTGAGTTATGGGGTTTTGGATAATGCATGTATATTTGCCAGAAAAGTTCGTTTGTTAGCTCCTAAGATGCTCTAAGACGTCAGCGTAAAAACGCCTAATGATCTTGTTTACTGTGAAACGGGTCGATACTCTATGAATCCGGATATACGATGCTGTATATATTGGTTAAAAATCAGTGTATTAATGAAAACAGTCTGTTGCTCAAGGATTATTAGATGTAGTGGCTGTCAGTAATGTGTGACTTTTCTGTTTTTGTTTCAAATGGAGTTTGATTATGTGGTTGAATCAAGGAGTTGAAAATACAAATGTTTTCATAAAAGAAACATGACAGAGATGACTTAGTAATAGATGATTTCTAAAATTAACCGTACTGAATAGCAGCATATTTTCATCTTACAGAACATTGAGTTGTTTCTGTTTTTAAAACTGTGACAAACTTTGACAGGGACACTCATAACATTAAATTTCTTATCATAAGATTTACTCCTGGAATAACAGACATTGTGGTGCATCCTTATTGACATTGACGGACTTCACAACGTGAACTTCCTCCATACTTTTAGAAATGCAATAGAAGTTGAACAGCTTATTCTTTTTCTCTTGCCTTGCTGTTTTCAATTTATGACAGGAATATACACCGTGAAAATTCACTGAAAGTCCACATAGATTTACAACGGGAATATATGCCACGAAAATTCTATGTAAGTCTACGTCTTTCAGTACTGTTAGGCTTATTGCAAGCCAAAATGAAATAAGGTTGAGGTAGACTTTTTTTCTTCATAAAGAAGACAAAGAAATCGATAAGCGTATCGATAAGAAAAGACGTGTTTGTATATTTTTAATGTAATGTTATTGCTTGCGTTTTAATTTTCTTTTGGTCTTTTTTTGTGTATGTATAAATGATTTATATGGTTATAATGTAGTACCCTTTTCAAATTGGACTATGGCCTTTATTGGATGAAATATTTACTAATTAATTCATTCGTTCATCTATTCATCTTTCTATCTCTCTCTCTATCTATATATCCATCTATCTATCTATCTATCTATCTATCTATCTATCTATCTATCTATCTATCTATCGATCTGTATGTATGTGTGTATACCCCCTCTTTCTGTCTTCCACCCTCTCTCCCTCTCCCTTTCCCTCTCCTCTCTTCCATACTCCTTCTCTCTCTCTCCTCTCTCTCCTTCTCGCTCTCTCTCACTCTCCCTCACTCTACCTCCCTTCTTCCCAGCTCTCTCTCCTCCTCCCTTTCTCTCCCTCTATCTCTGTCTCTGTCTCTCTGTCTCTCTGTCCTTCCCTCCCTCTCTCTGTCTGTCTATCTCTCCCTCTTTCTCTGTCTCTGTCTGTCTCTCCCTCATTGTTCAGATTCAGTTTACCTGATAATCTACACAACCTTTTAAACATTCCTATATAAAAGACTTCAAATGAAAGAATTTGTGAATTGCCATATTTAATCATATTTATGTATCAACTGTGCTTTATATACGTTATGTATTCTTCTCAACCGGTTATATGCTCACATATCCTTTCACAGTGGCTAAAGCCTGATATAAATAAACTAATTTTCCTCCCTCTCCTGTCTGTCTCTCCCGTCTCTCTCTCTCTCTCTCCTCTCACTCCCTCGCTCTGTCGTCTCTGTCGCTGTCTGTCTGTCTGTCTGTCTGTCTGTCTGTCTGTCTGTCTGTCTCTCTCTCTCTCTCTCCTCTCTCTCTCTCTCTCTCTCTCTCTCTCTCTCTTCTCTCTCCGTCGCTCTCCCTCTCTGCTTCTCTGCCTCTCTCTCTCTCTCTCTCTCTCTCTCTCTCTCTCTAAAATTTCGTTCTCTCTCAGATTCTCTCTCTCTCTCTCTCTCTCTCCTCTCTCTCTCTCTCTCTCTCTCTCTCTCTCTCTCTCGCTGTCGCTGTCGCTGTCTGTCTGTCTGTCTGTGTGTCTCTGTCTCTGTCACTTTCGCCGTCTCTTTCTCTTTGTGTTTTCCCTGTCTCTCTTACACCAGCACGCTCTTGTTCGGAGCCTGTGGAACTATCTGAAATTTCCCCAATTTGTTCTGGACTGTCGCACACTAGTACAGCCACAGTCTCCGGTATTCCCACAAGCTCAGACTGCGCGCTGTGCTCTCCAAGAACTCTGCAACACAGTAGGAGTCTCTCTGGGTCTGTTTCGGAGCGTGGGGAACAGCGTGTGGAAGGGGGAGGCGGGGGGGGGGGGGGGGGGGGGGGGGAGAGAGAAATGAATACGTCTGAAAGTAGGGGATGGAGGGGTTAAGGTTCGATCGCTCTGTGTCTTCCAATTATATGACGTCACTGTTTTTCGCTGCATGGAGCGAAACTAAGGACTGAACCGTGATAACTTGAAAACATCCTTTTTTTCTGTCTTTTTCTTTTTCTTTCGTTTCTTTCTTTTTTTTTTTTTTTGATTGTTTTTAAAACGCTCACGTTTAAAGGCAACATTTGTGTTATGTTGTATTGTATTGTACATCAGGTGGGGGTTAAACGGAAAGAAGTTGAATTAGAAACTACAATGTTAAAACCTCATGCAACCTGTTCAGAAACTAGAGTGTGAAAGCCTTATAAAACTTACGCAGAAACTAGAGTGTTAAAATCTCATAAAGCCTAATAAGAAACCAGAGTGGTAAAACTTCATAAAACCAACCTAGAAACTAGAGTGTTAAATCCTCATAAAACCTCGTTAGAAACCGGGGTGTTAAAACCACCTATAACCTAATTAGAAACTAGAGTGTAAAAACCTCGTAACACCTGATTACAAACTAGAGTGTTAAAACCTCATAAAACCCTATTCGAAACTAGAGCGCTAAAAACTCATAAAACCTGATTAGAAACTAGAGTTTCAAAACCTCATAAAACCTTATTAGAAAATCGGAGTGTTGAATTATCATAAAACCTGATTAGAAACTGGAGTGTTAAAACTTGATAAAAACTTAATTGAAATCTGGATTGTTCGCAGAATACCTAATTAGAAACTTCAGAGTAAAAGCCTCATAAAAACGAATTAGAAGTTAGCGTGTTAAAACCACACAATAGCTAATTAGAAATTAGAGTGTTAAAACCTCATAAAACCTAATTAGAAACTGGAGTGTCATGTTCATGAAATCTACTTAGAAAATAGAGTGTTAAATCCTCATAAAATCTATTGAGAAACAAGAGTGTTAAAGCATCATAAAAGCTCATCTGCATTTTTCTTCTCTGTATCAGTTGTTTTTTGAATATTGACATACATTTTGGTCTACTTCTCTTCTTCTTCTTCTTCTTTCTTCTTCTTCTTCTTCTTCTTCTTCTTCTTCTTCTTCTTCTTCCTCTTCTTCTTCTTCTTCAGCGTTCCAGTATCTGGTAGCGTGTGAACTCGTTTTAAACCCTGCTGGAATACTCACACTATACCCGAGAGTATATTCAGATCACTCCGACTTCGTTGAGTGCAGAAATTTGTGAGAAGAGGTGGTGGAAAAAGATAGATAAAAGATATGGTAGACAGAAAGGACAGTAGACGACAGTAGAGCAAAAGAAGGAGACGGAGTTACTGAGAGCGAAAGGAAAACGGGACGTTACTAGCACAGAATGTCCAGAAGGAGGGGGAACTATTTGTACAAAAGACCCCCCCCCCCCCCCCCCCCCCCCCCCCCCCCCCCACCCCCCCCCCCCCCCCCCCCCCCCCCCCCCCCCCCCCCCCCCCCCCCCCCCCCCCCCCCCCCCCCCGGTATCCCCACGGGGGATTTTAGTCTACGTATTTTGGCATTTTCTGTAGACTACCCTGCGACTGGCACAAGGAGCACAGGGCATTCGGCTGTTGGGTGGGTGACATTTACGGGATTCCAGAACTACGCTAACCCTTCGGCATTCCCTTTCATGCCCGTCACAGCGAGAAAAGCTCGCCAAGATTGTGGGCCAGTCAGAACACGTTTCCGTGGATGGCGCTGTGAAACACACACACATGCACATGCATGCATACACGCATGCACGCTCGCACGCGCACACCCCCATGCACTCACGCACACGCAAGTACGCTCTCTCACGCACGCACGCACACACACGCACGCACGCACGCACGCACGCACACACACACACACACACACACACACACGCACGCACGCACGCACGCACACTTCACACACACACACACACACACACACACACACACACACACACACACACACACACACACACACACACACACACACACACACACACACACACACACGCACACACACAACTGTGCATGATCTGGAAAGATTTCGCACAGATTGCTGTGTAATCACGAAGGAAGGTATGCTTCGTGTAGCTTAAAAATGTCATTGTTCCGCCTTGGCGAAGAAATCTGCTTGAACCGCAAGAGTGGACAGTGTATGTGATCATCTGGTCTGACTGCCCCATCAGCTTGTACTGCAAGAGTAGACAGTATGTGGTCATCTGGTCTGACTGCCCCGTCAGCTTGTACTGCAAGAGTGGACAGTGTATGTGATCATCTGGTCTGACTGCCCCATCATCAGCTTTGTACTGCAAGAGTGGCAGTGTATGTGATCATCTGGTCTGACTGCCCCATCAGCTTGTACTGCAAGAGTGGACAGTGTATGTGATCGTCTGGTCTGACTGCCCCCATCAGCTTGTACTGCAAGAGTAGACAGTATGTGGTCATCTGGTCTGACTGCCCCGTCAGCTTGTACTGCAAGAGTGGACAGTGTATGTGATCATCTGGTCTGACTGCCCCATCAGCTTGTTCTGCAAGAGTGGACAGTGTATGTGATCATCTGGTCTGACTGCCCCCATCAGCTTGTACTGCAAGAGTGGACAGTGTGTGTGTGTCATCTGGTCTGACTGCCCCATCAGCTTGTACTGCAAGAGTGGACAGTGTGTGTGGTCATCTGGTCTGACTGCCCCATCAGCTTGAACTGCAAGAGTAGACAGTGTGTGGTGGTCATCTGGTCTGACTACCCCATCAGCTTGTACTGCAAGAGTGGACAGTGTGTGTGTGGTCATCTGGTCTGACTGCCCCATCAGCTTGTACTGCAAGAGTGGACAGTGTATGTGGTCATCTGGTCTGACTGCCCCATCAGCTTGAACTGCAAGAGTGGACAGTGTGTGTGGTCATCTGGTCTGACTGCCCCATCAGCTTGAACTGCAAGAGTGGACAGTGTGTGTGGTCATCTGGTCTGACTGCCCCGTCCCATGACATGTACGCAGCATCGCAACATCACAAAGGGTGCATGTACATCAAAGAAGAGACGCACAGCTGAAGCTGAGAGAAAGCGAGCCGCGCGCAAGGCCAGAGCTACCTCCACCTCCACTGTAACACCCACCCACATGTGTCCTACATGTGGGCGTTCCTTCCGGGCCCCGATCGGCCTCACCAGCCATCTCCGGACCCACACTCAGCGATCTTCCATCTGAGATTGAAGTCATGGTCATCTTTGAAATCGGAGGACGAACAACAACATGCAACCTCGTCTTTCAACCAGCATAGCCGTCAGCACTAGTCAAAGGGTTAAGCGATTATAAATAGGGAAAAAAAGCTGAATTAGATTACGATCTCTCTCTCTCTCTCTCTCTCTCTCTCTCTCTCTCTCTCTCTCTCTCTCTCTCTCTCTCTCTCTCTCCCATATCTGTACACGTTGATGCATATTTTGTTTTACGCAATTCTTCGTGTGCTGCGCAATTCTCAATTTACAGTAAGTGTTCCCTGAATCGGATAGTAATTGGCTGTATTTACCAAGTGTGTGTGTGTGTGTGTGTGTGTGTGTGTGTGTGTGTGTGTGTGTGTGTGTGTGTGTGTGTGTACATGCGTGTGCGTGTGTACATGCGTGTGCGTGTGTATGTTTGTACAAGTGTTTGTAAGCGCGTATAATGATATGCAAATGTCTACGTGCATATGTGTGTGATAACAAATATGCACGTGAACAGGTTTCATGAGCAATATGTGACTGCATGCATATACTGTTTGCATTTCAAACCATCATCTGTTCTGGACTGCCACACTGGCCCCACACATTATAAAATAGGAGCCAGCTCCACAGGGCACAGTGCGCTCTGAGCTCTCCGAGAATTCTGCAACACATCCAGCTGAGGAATGTGTCTCTCTTGTGTGTTTCCTGGCATGATGAGCAGCGACAGGAAGGGATGGGGAATAAAAACGTCTGAGATCTCGTACTTGTGTGATTACAAGACTGCGCGGGGGGAAAAAGTTACAACAAAGCTGTTTGTATGTATAAAATCATGAGCAGTTTAACTCCAGCCTGTCTCAGCGATAGATTTCCCTTTAGTGATGTTCGTAACGTGTGTAAGATCCGCTTTTCCTCTCCCAAAAGCTTATCTTTTATTGCCTCTCTTATATAATTCTGGAAGTAGATTATGGAATGGTGTACATGAC
>JADBJO010004365.1:80000-82500 GCA_016801955.1 Conus betulinus | reverse complement strand
TGTCAGATGATGTCAGATCGCATGAACTTAATCTTCACTTGCTTCCCTACACCGTCACAGAGAGAGAGGAGGGAGGAAGGGGGTGAGACAGAGCGAGAGAGAGAGGGGAGACAGAGCGAGAGAGAGAGAGAGAGAGAGAGAGAGAGAGAGAGAGAGAGAGACAGACAGACAGACAGACAGACAGACAGACAGACAGAGAAAGAGAGTTATCAAGTGAGAAAGATGATTTCCAATATATCTGAGGGAACAATGCGACCCCTGACAGAACAATCTTCATGGCTTACTGCATGGCGCGCTTGTTCCTTGACACTTTCACGATTCCAGAATTCTTCGGGCGCGCGATCATGAAAGTGTACATGCTATATGGGCGATAGTCTGCCCCTTCCCCGTACAATCCCATGTCACAGTAGGTGCTATATTGCCCATAGCTTGCCCCTTCCCCGTGCAATCCCATGGCACAGTAGGTGCTATATTGCCCATAGCTTGCCCCTTCCCCGTGCAATCCCATGTCACAGTAGGTGCTATATTGCCCATAGCTTGCCCCTTCCCCGTGCAATCCCATGTCACAGTAGGGGCTATATTGCCCATAGCCTGCCCCTTCCCCGTGCAATCCCATGTCACAGTAGGTGCTATATTGCCCATAGCCTGCCCCTTCCCCGTGCATCCCATGTCACAGTAGGTGCTATATTGCCCATAGCCTGCCTCTTCCCTAGGAATCCCATTTTACGGTAGGTGCTATATTGCCGATAGCTTACCCCTTCCCTAGGATATCCCATTTTACAGTAGGTGCTATATTGCCGATTGCTTATCCCTTCCCTATGATATCCCATTTTACAGTAGGTGCTTTATTTCATTTAGCTTACCCCTTTCCCCGTGCTATCCCATTTTACAGTAGGTGCTATATTGCTGATAGATTTCTCCTTCCCTATGACATCCCATGTCACAGTAGGTGCTTTATTGCTGATAGATTGCTCTTTTTTCCCTATGCTATCCCATGTCACAGTAGGGGCTATATTGCTGATAGATTGTTCTTTTTCCCTATGCTATCCCGTGTCACAGTAGGGGCTATATTGCTGATAGATTGCCCTTTACTCCATGCTATCCCATGTCACAGTAGGGGCTATATTGCTGATAGATTGCCCTTTACTCCGTGCTATCCCATGTCACAGTAGGGGCTATATTGCTGATAGACTGCCCTTTTCTCCGTGCTATCCCATGTCACAGTAGGGGCTATATTGCTGACAGATTACCCTTTACTCCGTGCTATCCCATGTCACAGTAGGTGCTATATTGCTGATAGATTACCCTTTTCTCCGTGCTATCCCATGTCACAGTAGGTGCTATATTGCTGATAGATTACCCTTTTCTCCATGCTATCCCATGTCACAGTAGGTGCTATATTGCTGATAGATTACCCTTTTCTCCGTGCTATCCCATGTCACAGTAGGTGCTATATTGCTGATAGATTACCCTTTTCCCATGCTATCCCATGTCACAGTAGGGGCTATATTGCTGATAGATTGCCCCTTTCCTGTGCTATCCCATGTTACAGACCAGCTCCATTCCCGGTGCCCTCAGTATCTGAAGGGCGTATCAAGCCCCTTGGGGAGGGAGGAAGGTGGAGGGAAATGTGGAGGAAGAGGGGAGGAGGGGGGAGTAGTGTGGTCATTTATCCGCCTCCTCCCAGTCTTCATTTGACCTGACCCCGTCACGTCCCTCTCCCCCCCTCCCACACCCCATCCTCCCTCTCCCCCCCCTCCCCCCCCCCCCCCCCACTGCTCCCCTCCTCCTTTTCTTCCCGCCCCCTTCCTCATTAATTGGATTGATGGAAGTTCGTGGGAGGGGGATAGATTCACATTAGTGGTTGGCTCTTTATTGCGATGGGTGGGGCCATTTTGTCCGCTCTTCAGGATCTTCACATTGAGCTTACGCCAATTATCTCCCTTTTTAGTCTGAGGGGGTTATTAGCTTGCAAAATGCAGTCGGTACCGTTATCTGGAATATGACTTATCTTTATCTGTATAATGCTCTTCACACTGACTTTACGTCAGTTACCTCCCTTTTCAGAATGAGAGGTTATTAGCTTGAAAATGCTATCGGTACCGTGTTGTTGAATATGGTTTATCTTTATCTGTATTAGGATCTTCACATTCACCTTACGTCACATACCTCCCTTTTAAGTATGAAGGTTATTAGCTTGAAAATTCTATTGGTGCCGTGTTGCTGAATATGGGTTTATCTTGATCTAGATTAGATATATCTCCCAAAAACATTTGCCTCCCAAGATCAGCTTCGTAAGGATTGACCCAGAATTGTGCAAGAGAGGCCACTCTGACTGTTGACACATTTTTACCTCCCTTTGATTTAACTGGATACTCAAGCATAGGTTCAAAGATTATTCCTGACATTTATACTGTTTACGAAATGATTTTAGTTTTTCAGCAGCCTATTTCCTTACCACGTTTTTCTTTTCGTTTTTACTTTTCTACCCGTCACTGGC
>JADBJO010004365.1:67500-77500 GCA_016801955.1 Conus betulinus | reverse complement strand
CACACATGCACGCGCGCGCGCGCACACACACACACACACACACACACACACACACACACACACACACACACACACACACACACACACACACACCATAATCTCAACTTGAAAACCAGCACTAATAGATCACCATCACTATCTCCCCCCCCCCCCACCCCCCCCCCCCCCCACCCAACCCAGCTAACTATGCTCTGGACATGTACAACATATTCAGAACATGGCAGCTGATCTGTTAACATCCCTCTGGCAGATACGATGCAGACCCCGCAGAGAGAGTGCCAGCCGTTCCGCTTAGTTTATTACCCTCAGTTTAAAAAAAAAAAGAAAAAAAAAGAAAACACAACGATGGCACGAGGGGGGAAAAAAGACATAAAGAAGACACACAGGGCAATAAACACAGCAGAAAGCACAGCCAGTATTCTCTCCGAGCGGTGTTTGTTGTATCGTCACCTCATTGCCGGATTATTGCAAACAAAACTACAGAAAACAAACCAAACAAAACGAAACGAAACGAAACGAAACGAAACGAAATAACCCGCCTAAAACCAACCTGGCATAATTTTATCAAATGTAAGAGGAAAAAAACTTACATGTCCGACATATGGGTCAGAACTCTCTGTGGTGACCTAACTCTCTGTTTGTGACATCACTCTGTGTGGTGACATCACTCTGTGTGGTGACATAACTCGCTGTGGTGACCTAACTCTGTGGCGACATAACTCTCTGTGGTGACATAACTCTGCATGGTGACATAACTCTGCGTGGTGTCATAACTCTCTATGGTGACCTAACTCTGTGTGGTGACCTAACTCTGTATGGTGACCTAACTCTCTGTGGTGACATAACTATCAGTGGTGACATAATTCTCTGTGGTGGGCTGATGGATCACATACCTGATTTTTGAGTGACATACCTGACCTAACTCTGTGCTGTGTGTTTCTGGGTCACATGTCTTACACACAAAACTCTCGGTGGTGTGTTTGTAGGTCACATGTCTCTCTCTCTCTCACACACACACACACACACACACACACACACACACACACACACACACACACACACACACACACACACACACACACACAACTCTCGGTGGTGTGTTTCTTGGTCACATGTTTCACACACACAACTCTCGGTGGTGTGTTTCTGGGTCACATGTCTCACACACACAACTCTCGGTGGTGTGTTTCTGGGTCACATGTCTCGCACACACAACTCTCGGGGTGGTGTGTTTCTGGGTCACATGTCTCACACACACAACTCTCGGTGGTGTGTTTCTGGGTCACATGTCTCACACACACAACTCTCGGTGGTGTGTTTTGTAGGTCACATTTCTCACACACACACACACACACACAACTCTCGGTGGTGTGTTTCTGGGTCACATGTCTCACACACACAACTCTCGGTGGTGTGTTTGTAGGTCACATGTCACACACACACACACACACACACACACACACACACACACACACACACACACACACACACACACACACAACTCTCGGTGTGTGTGTTTCTTGGTCACATGTCTCACACACACAACTCTCTCGTGGTGTGTTTATAGGTCACAAGTCTCATACACACAACTCTCTGTGGTGTGTTTCTTGGTCACATGTCTTACACACACAACTCTGGGAGGTGTGTTTTATAAGTCACATGTCTTACACACACAACTTTCGGTGGTGTGTTAATAGGTCACATGTCTCACACACACACAACTCTCTGTGGTGTATTTATAGGTCACAGAACTGGCATATATCTTCGGAGCTGGCAAATAGTTTGGTGGTGTGTTTCTGGATCCATACAAGGGGTAGATGTCGTAAGACTTTCAACCTGGCAGATCTGTTACTGGTGTGTTTACAGGTAGTTTATGTGGTTTATTGATGCGTCATGTGATTTATTGTTGGGTCGTGTGGTTTATTGATCGGTCATGTTGTTTATTGATGGGTCGTTTGGTCTATTGTTGTGTCATGTGGTTTATTGATGGGTCATGTGGTTTATTGATGGGTCGTGTGGTTTATTGGTGGGTCGTGTGGTTTATTGATGGGTCGTGTGGTTTATTGATGGGTCTTGTAGCTTATTGATGGGTCGTGTGGTTTATTGGTGGGTCATGTGGATTATTGATGGGTCGTGTGGTTTATTGATGGGTCTTGTGGTTTATTGACGAGTCGTGTGGTTTCTTGATGGGTCATGTGGTTTACTGATGGGTCGAATGGTTTCTTGATGGGTCATGTGGTTTATTGATGGGTCGTGTGGTTTATTGATGGGTCATGTGGTTTATTGATGGGTCATGTGGTCTATTTATGGGTCGTGTGGTTTATTGATGGGTCGTATGCTTTATTGATGGGTCACGGTACTAGCAGGTGTCTAGATGGAATGTTACAGATCCCACAAGTGGCAGGTCTCTTGGCGGTGTTGTTTCGTGGGTCACAGACCTGGTGATGTGTCTGCCAGATCTGCCATGAGATTGGTTCCCGGCGAGTTGACGAAATTCGCTCTTCAGACAGTCAGTCTTTACTAATCTGATCAGCGAAATGGATGTCGGTGGGTCTGGTCGTGTCTGGGAGTTCAGGGAGGTATTGAACGGCTGATTGAATGAAAAAGGATCGTCTGTTGTTATAGCTGTGCTTGGCCCTTGCTTTTTTCCTCCTTCTTGTTGCTGCTTGGTGTTGGCGTCTTGTTCTTGTTGCTGCTGCTGCTGCTGGTGATGATGATTGTTGGTACTGTTTGTTGTTGTTGTTGTTAGTGGTGGTGGTGGTGGTGGAAGTGGTAGTGGTATTTGTTGGAGTTGTTTTGTCTTCTTTTCAGGGCATGTGTATGAGAAAAGGAGAAAAAAGGAAGAAGAAGAAGAAGAAGAAGAAGAAGAAGAAGAAGAAGAAGAAGAAGAAGAAGAAGAAGAAGAAGAAGAAGAAGAAGAAGAGAGAGAGGGGGGGGGGGGGGGAGACAAGAGAGAGTGTGTGTATTAGAGAGACAGACAGACAGACAGACAGACAGACAGGCGGAATAACACACACACACACACACACACACACACACACACACACACACACACACACACACACACACACACAGAGAGAGAGAGAGAGAGAGAGAGAGAGAGAGAGAGAGAGAGAGAGAGAGAGAGAGAGAGAGAGAGAGAGAATGAATGAATGAATGAATAAAGAAATGAATGAATGAATGAATGAATGAATGAATGAATGAATTCTTTAATCAGAAGGCCATTGGCCCATTCTGATGGGGGCCTCAATCAAAAAACAGTTACAAACGGTAATCACACAGTGTAAATGTATATCTACCAGTAAAATGCAAAACAGTAGTATTTAATTAAGAGAGAGAGAGAGAGAGAGAGAGAGAGAGAGAGAGAGAGAGAGAGAGAGAGAGAGAGAGAAGAAGGAGAGAGAGAGAGAGAGAGAGAGAGAGAGAGAGAGAGAGTTTTCACCGGACTTTTATTCCATGTTACGTTTGAAGCAACAACGACACTTTTTTTCTTTTAGGTTATGGTGGTATTGGGAAGGGGAAGGTGAGGGTTTGAAGAAGGCGGCGGGTGACAGGGTGTATACCCATGAATGGGTAAACTGTATGCATGTATGGACACACCAACCGTTACACGCTGAAAACCAGGGGGACTCTCGCTCCCAACCTGCTGACCGATCCACATAAACAGCAGTAAAGGCACTCACTCCTCTGACCGTCATCACCCGACGCACCGCACTGGCGGCCCTCAGACAGTCTGTTTCATGGACCAACGCCCTTCCTCTCCCAAACCCTAGTATAGTGGCCCCTTGAGGAACGGGCCAATTGGCCTGCTTTTATAGCGCTTCAGATTGCGACCTTTACCACCCCCATCCCCACCCCACTCGATAACCCCCATCTCAACCCCTACCAGACCCACTTCAAACTCTGTCGTTCTAGTGCCCCTCCCCCTCCCCTTCCCCTCTCTCCTCCCACACCCCCTCTCCGCAACACACACTCCCCAGCGTTGTGACCTAGGTATGGGCGATGCAGTATAAATAAATGGTTGGTATTAAAGCAGTGTTGGCATGTAGACACTATGACATTTTCATTGGACTTTTTCAGGCTCATTTTCCTACGTAATTTAGCCACCAGGTTTGTGTGAAAGCGGGGAGGAAAGAGTAGCGGTGTTTTCTCAATGTCTTGGTTGATCTACATTTTCTGGTAAAAGCACCGGATGGGGGACCTCGACGTCACATCGTCAGAACATGATTTAGTTACTGAAGCAGATGTAGCTGAGAGTGCAGCTGTCTATCTACCACAGACTCTTTCGATCCTACTTCAGGCTTGTTTTCTTTTTAGTCACTGTAGGAGTGATATTTTGACACGGCATTGAGCGCATGTTCGCGCACGCTCGTGAGCAGGGAAGGGAGATAACTCTACCATCTTCCTGTTGCGTCGTCTGCTGTTTGCTTTATGCAGTCACTTCATCATAGCAGATCATACGGCAGAGGTTGTGCAGTTAGGGGCAGAGAAGTGGAAGTGTCTTCCTTCCAGATTCTCCGCAATGACATAACATGCACGTGGTTCATTGCGCAATGACTTACCACGAGCGCTTTCAAGTACTGTGCATCACCGATGCACAGTTGAGACTTCAATGCGTTAGAGCAAAAGCTGTGTGTTTCATTTTGGGAACGCTGCCTTCGACATGTCTGCTGACTGTCTTGTCTTGTGTGTCTCTCTGTTCCCCACAGATATCTCTTGAGTGTCGGGACTTTCAAGTCTGCACTTGAAACGTATCTGTTCAAACGCCAGTTGCAGGATACCACCTGGAATATTACTGAATTACTACATGTCACTTACACACTTTGCTCGTGTACAAGTGGGCTGTTCACCGTGTCATATAGTGTGTTCATGTATGCAACATTGTGTTCCAGTGTGTGTGTGTGTGTGTGTGTGTGTGTGTGTGTGTGTGTGTGTGTGTGTGTGCGCGCGCGCGCGCGCGAGTGTGCTGTGTGCGTGCGTGCGTGCGTGTGCGTATGTTTATGACTCGTGAACGCAGAATGTGTGTGTGTGTGTGTGTGTGTGTGTGTGTGTGTGTGTGTGTGTGTGTGTGTGTGTGTGTGTACGCACGACACACGCGAATATTCTAAAACTAGGAAGGTTAAAATAAACTATCTTTTAGGTCTGTCTGCATGTTTGAAGAAAATGTGACTATTCGACACGATTATTTTTTGTAATACGCGAATATTCTAAAACTAGGAAGGTTAAAATAAACTATCTTTCAGGTGTGTCTGCATGTTTGGAAGAAAATGTGACTATTCGACACGATTATTTTCTGTAATACTGAGTAGATTTTGAAAAAAAAATATGCACTGTGTCTTTCACAAATATTTCATATTCATAGAAAGTCAGTATTAGTGATATTTGGTAAACCTCTGCCTGTATTATATATATTCCAGTTTATAAAAACAGTGAACATCAGTTCAAGGTCAAACTCAAATGAAGATAAAGTCACGGTAAAAGATGACCAAAAAAAAATGTTTCTTTTAACCAAGGTTGTATGAATTATTTCAAAGTACTGGAAAGTGAAAAAGTAGAAGACTGACGGAGCAGGCTTGTGGTGTGTTATATGGACTGAATTTAACTGATTAAATGCAATCTGACTCAGCCCCTACCCCCAGCCGCCTTCCTCCATTACGTGCAGTGGTGTAATATGAAAAAGAATGATCTTCTGTTCACACACGCACACACACACACACACACACACACACACACACACACACACACACACACACTTAAAACGTACACCTGCAGGAGTAACGTCCCTTAAATTAAGAGGGCCTTCAAGAAGTCTGGTGTCCCGTGTTTTTATGTCGCGTGGTACATGTCCCAGCACTCAGTGAGAAGATGGTCAGTGCCAAACGGCTGGTTCTCGGCGTGGCACATGTCCCAGCACTCAGTGAGAAGATGGTCAGTGCCGAACGGCTGGTTCTCGGCGCGGTCGGTGCCTCTTTGTCTTTGGTAAGTGAGGTCAGAGAAAGTTTCTCTGGCAAGGTAAGATCATGTTGCTTATAGCCCAGCCGACCGCAAAGGGCCATATCAGAGCTGTCATCGCGTTCGAGTGGACTCACAAATTTCTTCGTCTTTCGAAAGGTATGAGCGAGTGTAGGATGTGTGACCATTTTTAAACCTATGCGACATTTTGTCTGCTCTACGAGATGTCCCAAAGCAGATGGGTAGATGTGTAGGCCTGCTCGTTGTATCGCTGTGTTGTTACGACGAAGAAGAATCACTCTCCTGTTCATCGACAATTCCGTGAGATTGATGTTGTGTGACAGTAGGTGATAAGAGTCTAGCTTCTGATCTCATGTTAAATTGATCCAGAGAGAGAGAGAGAGAGAGAGAGAGAGAGAGAGAGAGTCGACTCTGCGAACAAAGTCTGTTTCAGAGACCAATAGTAGATGACCATCGCAACGGTCCCCAAACGAGTCCTGCTAATACACTTTCACTTCCAGCCTATTCACATCGCTCACCATCGCTTGTTCATTCTGTCACTGACTTTTAATGATCATCCACATCAAAGTTCCAGAAACTCGGGGCGAAACTGCCAGTTACTGATCACAGAGAATTCTAGAATGCTCGAGAATCATGACGATGCACGGTCAATCAAAACGCATTAAACATTCCAGAACAGTTGAGAACTATCACGTAGTAGAGCCAGCCAAAATGCTGAGAACATTTTAGGAACAGTTTCTGGAAGATCCTCACACTATCTGCCTTATTCCGGTACTTCAACGAGAACTGAATAATGACGACACAACTTTTTACATGCTTCATTTGATGAACAAACATCAAGCGAAAAACACAGACAACGCGAACCCCCCGCCCCCCCACCCCCCACCCCTCCCCAAGACCTATAGATCTATTTCAACCCCACGAGAACAATAAGTTCAGTCGGATTGATTTAACACTTGTAATGTGCAAATACATGGGCAAGAAACGCCCGTTCCGTATTTATGCAGCAGTGTTCATTTTATAGGGACAACTCTTAACCTCAGGGGCACACGATTGTGTCCCTTTATCGATGTCCGTGGCGGCGGAGACTGCCACTGTCAGTATCGAAGCGAAGAAGATGCCAGAGAGATGCAAGGAGCGATGTCTGGGTACCGAACGCCGCTGTAGAGGAATGCCAGACAGGCAGATGGAGCGGCGGACATGCCCCTCCAGGTTTTATCTGCCTACAGAAGCTGGTGAGGAAGCCCCGGGTGAACCCGGTCTGGAACCAATCTGGAACAGGGCTAATGCAGACAGGCTGCTGATACCATACTGTACAGCCTTGTCAGACACTTTGGGGAAGGCGGGGGGGATAAGTAGGGATGTTTTTTTTCCTATATGGGGAAAGGGAAGGATAGTTGTGATGGCGAGAGGAGGGTGGGGGAGGGGTTGAGGGGGAAGGGAGGGATGGGAAGGGAGAGAGAGAGAGAGAGAGAGAGAGAGAGAGAGAGAGAGAGAGAGAGAGAGAGAGAGAGAGAGAGAGGAGGAGGAGGAGGAGGAGGAGGATCAGAGCACCTGCACGATTAGCACGTGCCGTGCGTTAGTGGCGGGCTGATGGAGAGAGGGGAAGGGATGTGAGGGTAAGGGTGGAGATAGAGGGTGGAGAGGAGAAGGGATTTCTGGGGGGAGGGAGAAGGAAAGAGAGAGAGAGAGAGAGAGAGAGAGAGAGAGAGAGAGAGAGAGAGAGAGAGAGAGAGAGAGAGAGAGAGAGAGAGAGCAGGGGGGGGGGGGGGGAGCAAGTTGTGTGGAGTTCGCCCTCCTCCAGGGCGCTCCTTGCTTTCCATTCATCCTTTTTTTCTAACTCTGCATTTCGATTGATTTAATAGATGATGTCGTCGACATTATTCTCACAAAATCTCATTCTTTCTTTTCTGGCGACAGGTGTAGTTCTTATATCATGCCGAGGGACGGCTGTTCGGAAGCTGAGGGAAACCCATCATCATCATCATCATCATCATCATCATTGTCGTCGCCGTCATCATCATCATCATCATCATCATCATCATCATCATCATCATCATCACCACCACCACCTTTATCATCCTCATCACATCATCATCATCATCATCATCATCATCATCATCATCATCATCATCATCGTGATCATCATCGTGATCATCACCATTATCATCATCATCACCATCACCATCGTCATGATCATCATCGTTGTCATCAACACTGCATTATTATTATCGTCATTATTATTATTATCATCATTGGTAGTTGTAGTGGTGGTAGTAGTAATAGTAGTAGTAATTGTGATAATAGTAGTAGTCGTCCTATCATCATCATTATCATCGTAGTCGCCATTGCCGTCGTCGTCGTCGTCGTCACCGTCGTTATTCAGCCATGAGACTCACGTGGTCGGCTGGATGTAGAAACCTAAAACAGAAAACCATTATCGTTATCGGAAAAATGTGCGTCTGATCCCTTCATTGTTATCATCAGTTTCATCATCTTCATTATCTAAGAAAACTGATATGTCCGATCGTCGTCGTCGTCGTCGTCGTCGTCGTCGTCGTCCTCCTCCTCCTCCTCCTCCTCCTCATCATCATCATCATCATCATCATCATCATCATCATCACCACCACCACCACCCCTCCATGGTCGTAATCGTCTTCGTCATTATCGTCGTCGTCGTCTTCCTTCCTCTCCTTCTCCTCCTGTTCATCATCATCATCATCATCATCATCATCATCATCATCATCATCATCATCATCATCATCCCCCCTCCTCCTCCTCCTCCTCCTCCTCCTCCTCCTCCTCCTCCTCCTCCTCCTCACCATCACCATCGTCGTCGTTGAAAGTCCCTGTGCAGAATGATGTTGAACTAGGCGAGTTGTGGGGTGATGGCAGGCCACCCTGTTCATTGTGTTACGGTGGTAGGACCTGGTGGACCTAAAGGCTAAGGTCTCAGACTCTTCTTCTAAGGAGCCCACCCCGAGAGAACCCGGCTGCAAGCGGCTGTCTCTTCAGGGTAGGAGCACCAGAGAGAACCCGGCTGCAAGCGGCTGTCTCTTCAGGGTGGACATTTATGCAAACACAGGTCCCATCCCAGTCCTTCCGATGAGAAATTCTTGACCGAAGTCTTCAGTGTGAACGCCTGCATAACAAAATCTTACACGCACATTAAATCCAATCCCCCCTTTCGAATCAGAAGAGACTAACGTGTAGTGATTAAATGTATGAGAGAAACACAAACCAACTGCTCTGTGGTTTAGATATCAGCTCTGAAGACGGAATACGGGTACCTGGACAGTGGTATTGAATAGGGACGCAGACAGAAGGGAAAAAAATCCTACTTACGGCGAAATTCCGAAATGGAGCCGGGAACAAAAGGATGCGGAGAGAGAGAGAGTCTGTTGACTCGTTTTCATGCTATGCCCTAATGCATCAATGGCACGTAGTGTACTTTATTCTATATCTTGTGGTTGGGTATTCTGCTGCTTTGTTCTAGGTTGTTCTCTATTGTGACGCATTGCGTAGTAATGCTATATTGGGTTGCATTGTTTTAAATTGTGTTTTTATCGTATCGTGTTTCATCTATATTGTTTGTGTTGTTTTGTAGAGTTCTGAAGGATTGTCACATATTTCTTGCGTTCCATTCTTTCTTTTGGTTTGGAAAATGCCAACAAAAACGGTCTTCTCTCTCTCTCTCTCTCTCTCTCTCTCTCTCTCTCTCTCTCTCCTCTCTCTCTCTCTCTCTCTCTCTCTCTCTCCTCTCTCTCTCTCTCTCTCTCTCTCTCCTCTCTCTCTCTCTCCCTCTCTCTCCTCTCTCTCTCCCTCTCTCTCCCTCTCTCTTTCTCTCCCCATCTCCTCTCTCCCTCCCCCTCCCTCCTCTCCCTCTCTCTCTCCATCCCTCTCTCCTCCCCTCCCTCTCTCTCCCTCTCTCTCTCCCTCCCCCTCTCTCTCTCCCCCCTTCCCTCCCTCTCCCTCTCTCTCTCTCTCCTTCCTACCTTGTTGTTATCCTTCCACCCTGGTTTTTTCC
>JADBJO010004365.1:52500-55000 GCA_016801955.1 Conus betulinus | reverse complement strand
TGTTCTTTTCTTCTTTTCTTTCTTTCTTTCTTTCTTTTTTCTTTCTTCTTTCTTTCTTTCTTTTCTTTCTTTCTTTCTTTCTTTTTTGTTTTCTTTTTTCTTTCTCCTATCCAACCACAAACCCAGAGGTTGCCTGCTTTCTGTTTTTTTATCTTCTTTTCTTCCTTCTTTCTTTCTTTCTTTCTTTCTTTTTTTTCCCTCCAACGTCCATTCCCCCCACATTTTCCACAGTCCTTTCTCTTTCTTTTTTTCTCTCTCTCTCTCTCCAGTTTTTGAAAGTTTGTCCTTCATCCTCCTGTTTCCTCCCCCACCCTTTTTTGCTGGCTTTCTTTTTTCTTTCTTCTTTTCTTTTCTTTTTTCTTTTTCTTTTTTTTTTTTTTTTTTTTTTTTTTTTTTTTGTTTTTGTTTTTGGGGCTTTATCAACTCTCATTCGCCATGCAAATTTATATGTTCTTTTACCGATGGACATTCTCGTGTGAACTGTTGTGTTCTAGTGTTTTGTGATAGAGAGCGTCTGGGGGGTTGTTAACGTGCTAATTGTTTGGTGTTCTTCTTACACATTTGAACTGTTTGTCACAATAAAGACAAGGAGAATGAAAGAAAGAAAAGAAAGAAAGACAGACGGATAGCTAGACAGACAGACAGGTAGAAAGACAAAACGGAAAGAAAGAAAGATAAAAAGGATTGAAAAGAATATATATGCTTGCTCCATGAAATAATGATAATAATAATGATAATGATAATTATAATAATAATTAAATAAATAATGATACTAATGAGGACAATTTCTATAGCGCCATCCTAACAACGTAGGTTACAGGGCGCTTTACAAGTTGGTAACAATCCAATATCTGAAAAAGTATAAGTAGTATAAAAGCAGACACACACACACACGCACACACATGCACATGCACGCACACGCACGCACGCACGCACGCACGCACACTCACACACATGCACGCACACAGCACACTTGCGTTTCAGGTGGTATCCTGCAACTGGCGTTTGAAACAGACACGTTTTAAGTGCAGACTTGAAAGTCGGGAAGGAGGGGGCATGACGTAGATGGAAAGGTAGTGAATTCCAGAGTATTGCCGCAGAAAATGAGAATGCTCTAGAACCGTGCTGCTTTCGGTTATATGAGGGAATTCGAAAAATTCGGTCATCAGAGGAAGAACGGAGGGGACGTGTAGGAAAATATATTTCGAAGCGATCAGAGAGATAGGTAGGGCGCTTCACCTGTGATAACCTTATAACATAGACAGGCCGACTTATACTGAATTCTGTGCTCGATTTTGAGCCAGTGTAATTTCTTCAAGAGATCCGAAGTATGGTGCTGTTTGGCACCTTGAAGATAAGGCGAGCGGCTGAATTTTGAACACGTTGTAGTGGCTGGAGTAAGGCTGCGGGTACACCAAGGAGAAGAGCATTACAATAATCTAGTCTTGACAGAATGCAGGAAGACGCCAATGTCTTCGTGTAAGGAAAGGTCTGATAGAGCTGATGCGACGGAGTTCGAGAAAGGATGCTTGGCAGATTTTGGCTATGTGGTGTTTCAGGGTGAGATCAGAGTCGAGACAGAAGCCAAGGTCACGAACAAATGGCATAAATGAGATGTCAGTGGAGCCTAGGACTATTGACGGATGAAGACGGGGTTCTTGAGCTTGTGAGTGTTTTGTAAACCGGATAGCTTCCGTTTTATCATCATTTTAATTTAGCTTATTAGTAGACATCCACTGTTTGATATCAGAGACACAGCCTTGAAGATTTTTGACAAGATTGTCATAGTTGTCGAGCGTGTCAGAATGTTCAAGCTGAGTGTCATCGGCGAACATTTCATGATGAACAGAATGGCTGTTAATGATCTCAGTCAGGGGCGTTTTGTACATTATGAAAAGGGCTGGACCCAGCACAGACCCCTGGGGAACGCCAAAGTTTGATGACATTTTAGAAGACCAGTTCTCGTTAATAAGGACGAACTGCTGTCTGTTTGACAGATACGATCTAAACCAATTTATGCAATGTCACATATGCCAAAGTTTGAGCTCAGACGTGAAAGGAGTATTTCATGATCAGTTGTGTCGAAAGCAGCAGACAGGTCGAGAAGAAGAAACAGATACTATGTCGTCATTAGAGATGTCAGAGTATCATTCAAGATTCGGATGAGAGCAGTTTCTGTGCTATGTCATTATTCAGAAGAAGATGGGATAATTGATGGAGGACCAACTTCTCTAGAATTTAGAAAAGGTAACTCTGCAGTGGAAAGACAAATGTTTCCCCTTTTTCCGGAACAAATCACTTCAACGTTTATTGGCATGTGTATGTTTGTTGTTTTTTTTCTTTCCTCAGTAATTGTCGTCGTCATCTTCGTTGTAGCCGTTGTCGTTATTGATGTTCTTGTTATCCTCATTATTATAGAAGCCAATCAAGATGCAAACACTTTCTGTCAAAACCGTTAGTTTCTTTAGGGACATGGCGCCTGTGATAACCGTACCGTTTG
>JADBJO010004365.1:30000-47500 GCA_016801955.1 Conus betulinus | reverse complement strand
GTTTTGTCAAATGGATTTTGATTTCTCTTGCTGCCATGATTTTCTTTCTTTTTTTTTTTTTTTTACACTGACTGTTGCTAAGCATAAGGACATGAATTCACCATCCATGGTGAAAATGCACTGATCACACAAGACAAAGAGCTCAAGTCGTTGGGTCTCCAGTGGAATGGGTGGCGTGCCTTGTTTTCTAAGACAAGGAAGGGGGATAAGTTGGAAAAGTGTATGTGGAGTTGGTTGGGGAAGGGGGGGGGGGGAGGGAAGCACAGAGGCAGGGTAGCGAGAAGGATGGAGTAGACAGAGACTGAAGGGGGGGGGGGGGTGAAGGGGAAAGGGGTAGAAAGGGCAGGAGCCGAAGTTAAAATGCGCAGAGTGTGCGTTCGTCGTTACCAAATGGGACTTCTTTACGTTACATTACTTTCTCTTCCAGTCGAGCGGTTGAAAGATCTTTTCTTCATTGTTTAATGGAAAAACAAAACACAAAAAAGCCACTGGACATATGCTCTCTTCTCGTCATGCCAATCATCTACTGTGCCTGTGTTTTACACGGGTAATGTCAATCCATTTCTGTACATTTACTTTCAATGATTTTTTCAACTTGCCCACCCCACCCTGGCCGAGAGATTGGCGTCACATGGAGACTAACAGCAAGACACGGGTTCAAATCCCTTTAGAGCCATTATCGTTATGCGACCGTTGGGCAGTAAAAAGCCCAGAAGATCCGGGCATGCAAAGGACACAAAGAGAGTGCGTGCCGCTGAGTTTCAGCTGATCTTCTTGGCACCAGATTTGGAGTGAGAGTATAGCACAAATGACCTAACCCAATCACTGCAAATGTCTGAATCTGTGGGGTCTGCCAAATGTCGGATTATAAAGTAAAGGGAAACGAGGAGTATGTCTAACTAGCGTGTAGTTTCAGCTGAAGCTGTAGACCTTTATCACTTCACAGATCGTCATTTTCTCGTCAATAAACAAGACGGTGTCTGGAAGTCGGTGGCCTGTCCTGTCCTGATTGTTTTGACAATCCCAGTGTGGGTTTCCCCGCCACAGCCGATTGATGTGTTCACCATGCCTGTGTTCCAGTTGTTGTCAATGTCCACGGTGTCGGTGCATTGATTATTGGGATTCCTTAACGGGACGTGATGACGATTTGTCGTTTGTGAAAGTGAGGCGGGGCGGGGATGAGGTGTGAAAGAAGAAGTTTCAGTGTCAGTTTCCTCAAGGAGGTGTCACTTCGTGCGGGCGAGTCCATATGCGCTGCACCACATCCGCTAAGTTTCGACGAGGACACTGTACATGATCTGAAGATGATGGTTAAAAGAATTAAACAACAAAGATGAGAGAATTGAAGAAGAGGGTTTCGTGGCTACGACTTAGCGGAGGTTTGACTGCGCATTCGCCTAACACACTGGTCAGACCTTGGGTAACCTACCAAAGACTGGCCAATATCATCATTGTATGTATGTGTGGTGAGTGTACCACGTGTGTGTGGGGGGGGGGGGGGGGGGGGGGGGGGGGGGGGGGCTCGGCCTCTTATGTGTGTGCCAGTATATGCGGTGCATGTGCACATGCGCGTTTATGTATGTGGCGTGCGCGCGTGTGTGTATATATGTGCGTGTGTGTGCGTGCGCGCGCGCGTGCGTGCGTGCGCGCGCACTTGTCGGGGCGGGACAGGGATAGGAGAAGAGTCGTTTGGGGTGACATGATATGCCAGGTTTAACTTACAATGTGAGGGTAGAGTATGCGCTGTCAGTCGCTGTGAACAAGAATCCACATCGCTTGACACGTTGACCTTTGGCCAGAGGAAAACGATGATTGTGAAGTCCATTGCGGCCATTCATCACGTCCACATCAACTAACAGCAATACAACAGCAGGGGGATGGTCATTCCAGGAAAACAGGAGAAGAGCGACCGAGTTACCGCACTCTGCCCCCACCCCCCCCCATCCCTACCTCCCAGGACAACAACACGTAAGGATGGGAAGCTAAACAACCGTTGTGTCTGTCGGATACCAGTGGGATTCCAAGATTCCAACTGGCATCGTCCAACAAAGACCTTGGCACTGTACCGTTGAACCTCCGGCACTCAGTACAAGGCTGAAAGAGAACGATCGTCCGTATCTTCCATCAGCCCGAAGTCACAGAGTGAGCCCTGAATCATATGCCGGAAAACCGTGATGCAATCCTCAGCCTGCTTCAACGGCGATGCCAGAAAAACCTCACTTCAAAAGACGTGGCGCCTTGGAATGCTGAACGAGTCCTTAGAATCCGGGGTCTGGCACCAACGCTTACCTCACCCTCAGCTGGCTGGCACCGTTGGCCCGGGGAGGAGAAGAACGGAACCGCTTGACTGATCCCTCGCTCAGCATCTCTCTGCTTCCAGTATGTCACGCATGCCGAGTTCCCAAAGCTGCCAAGTGGTGCAACTTCAAAGCGGCTTCCAGAGAGAGAGAGAGAGAGAGAGAGAGAGAGAGATGAGATAGAGAGAGAGAGAGAAGGAGAGGGGCTTCAAGGCTGAGACTGTTGACTGATGACTGTCAGAGACTGTTGATGTCTGTCTCATTTACCTGATCTTCCATCTTCCTGAACGACGTCTGTGCACTGCCGGCTCTCTGCCGATGTCTTGGCGCTGGCTGCCACAATACGTGTCATTATGGCAAGCGGGCTTAGAGTGGGGATGGAATCTTCCACGGCATGACTTCAAATGAGCTCAGCTAGCGTTCCAGGAAGATGGGCCGAAGAATGGAAGCTGTTTCTGATGCTGGCAAGATTGTCATTCGTGTTCATGGCGCGTGCATCCCGCTCTCTGCCGATGTCTTGGCGCGTGGCGGAGGTGCCACAATAATCTGTGGGGATACAGAACGCAGCGCCAGGAAACGCGGAAGTGGTTTCTGATGAAGGCAGTCATTCGTGTTCTGGCGCCATCCGCTTAATTGAGGTTTCGAACGCATCGCGGAGTGATGGAAGAGGTCGTAGGTCCACTCGATCGCATCTTTTTTAGGTCTTTCCAAAAACTGAACAACGAAACGCTGCTTTCTGTCTGAAACGTTTTGGTCTCCATAGATCATTTTCTTTTTGAACCTGTTCTGGCAATTCAGTGTTTTTCTGCCCTCAGACTTTGGTCTGAACAGACTCCCGTTCTTATTGCTCAAATGTTAGGTCTATGCACATCGTTGTTTGTCTGAAACTTAGGTCAATACCGATCCTTCTCTTTCTGAACATTTAAAGTTATACAGATGCTTCTTTTGGGTACAGTTTGACTCTACACAGGTCCTTTTCTTGTTTGAAACTTCAGGATTACAAAGATGCTCTTTCAAAAACTTTAGGCAACCAAAACACAGGTCATTCTCTTTCTTTCAGAAAACTGTAGGCATACACGGGTCCTTTTCGTTCTGATGCTTTAGACCTATATTGATCTTTTCCTTTCTGAGCTTTAGGACCACTTAGATCCCTTTCTTCAAAAACGTCAGGCATAGACAGACCATTTCCTTTCTGAAACTTTAAATCTGAGCAGACCTTAGCCTCTTTGAATCTTCTGGCCAACATAGATCCTTTCCTTTATGAAATTTTTAGACCTACATGATCGTTTTCTTTTTCTGAAAACTTTCGGCCTACACAAATCCTTTCCTTTCTGAAAACCTTCGGCCCACACAAATCCTTTCCTGTCTGAAAACATACAGCCTGCACAGATCCTTTTCCTTTCTGAAAACATTCAGCCTGCACAGATCCTTTTCCTTTCTGAAAACATTCAGCCTACACAAATCCTTTCCTTTCTGAAAACATTCAGCAAACACAAACATCCTTTCCTTTCTGAAAATATTCAGCCTGCACAGATCCTTTTCCTTTCTGAAAAAAATTCAGCCTACACAAATCCTTTCCTTTCTGAAAACATTCAGCCTACACAAATCCTTTACTTTCTGAAAACATTCAGCCTACACAAATCCTTTCCTTTCTGAAAACATTCAGCCTACACAAATCCTTTCCTTTCTGAAAACATTCAGCCTACACAGATTCTTTCCTTTCTGAAAACTTTCAGCCTACACAAATCCTTTCCTTTTTGAAAATTTTTGGCCTGCACAAATCCTTTCCTTTTTGAAAACTTTCGGCCTACACAGATGCTTTTCCTTTCTGAAAACTTTCGGCCTACACAGGTTCTTTCCTTTCTGAAAACTTTCGACATGTACGGATCTTTTCTACAGAAAAAAAAAAAAATCTGCCTGCACTGATTCTTTGCTTCTTTTTTTTTTTTTTTAAAGACTTTCGGACCACGCAAACCTTTTCTCGTCTCATAAAAAATGAGACTTACATGGCGTTTGGAGCTAGCATCAAAGTCCAGGGTGCTGCTTGGCTCAGTGGTGGGTGTAGCAACCGAGTCCACAGTCAGCTGTTTTAGGTTCAAATCCCGCTAGTGGGCAAGATACGCATGGGACTGTTTGCTACCTATAGAACGTGTTGCCGTTGTGGTGCTTTCGGTCAGTGTACTGCCCCCCCCCCCCCCCCCCCCCCCCCCCCCCCCCCCCCCATGCCCCACTCTCCTGAAATGGTAGGATCGCCTTGTGGTGGGTGTGGGCAGAAGCGTGACAGCAATGACCTGAGAAGTGGTGGGAAAGGGTAAGTATGTGTGTTTGGGGGGGGGGGGGGGGGGCAAGAAAGGGGAGGAAACTGTCTGGGGATGGGGGGGGGGGCAAGAAAGGGGAGGAAACTGTCTGGGGATGAGGGGGGGGGGGGGGGGGACAAGAAAGGGGAGGAAAGTGTCTGGGGAGAAAAGTTTGTAAGGGATGACTGTCTACCTGCAGACTGCACGAGACTAAGCCCTGAGAGAAAACAATGTATAGTTTCACACTCCTGTCTGGTCTGTTGTTTGTCTGTCTGTTTGTCTGCCTGTGTATGTGTAGCTGTCTGTCTGTCTGTCTGTCTGTCTGTCTGTCTGTCTGTCAGTTTGTCAGTCTCTGTCTCTGGTTCTCTTTCCCCCTTTCTCTCTGTCTGTCTGTCTCTGTCTCTCTGTCTGTTTGTCTGTTTGCCCCCCCCCCCCCCCCTCTCTGACTGACTGTCTGTCGGTTTGAATGTTTGAATCTCTCTCTCTCCTCTCTCTCTCTCTCCCTGCTCTCTCTCTCATCTCTCTCTCCTCTCTCTCTCTCTCTCTCTCGTTTTGTCCCTAGCTTTCGATCCTACTATCACAACAACGCACACGTGCACACACGCACATCGCGCACTCGCGCACACGCATTTTCCCTAGCTGTCTTTGACTGTCCGTCCGTCCGTGACTGTCTGTGTGTCTGTGTGTCTGACTGTCCGAGTTCTGTGTGTTTGTCTGTCTGTCTGTCTATATGTCTGTCCTTCTGTCTCTCTCTATCTACTCTCTCTCTCTCCTCTCTCCACTCTCCACAGCACAACACACACACACACACACACACACACACACACACACACACCCACACACACACACTGCTTACATACATACATACATGCACGCACGCACGCACGCACAGCACCACACACACACACACACACACACACACACACACACCACACACACACACACACCACCACAACACACACACACACAAGGCGGACAGGGACGCAAAAACAATGACCTGTTGACCTTTACGCATCTGCGAAGTGTTCTTTGTGTGATTCTAGAAGTGACACCACACACCGGCTGAGAGAGAGAGAGAGAGAGAGAGAAGAGAGAGAGAGAGAGAGAGAGAGAGAGAGAGAGAGAGAGAGAGGAGAGACGACAGACAGACGACCGACAGACAGACAGACAGACCGAGTCGACAGACAGACAGACAGAAAGAAATGGGGTGAAAGTTGGGGGGGGGGGTGGGGGCGACAGACAGGTTAGACAGACAGACAGACATACAGACAGACACGTAGACAGACAGACAGAAAGAGACAGACAGGCAGACAAGCAGAGAGACAGAGAGAGAAGAGAAAGGGAAAGAGAGGGGGTGCACAGTGAGTGAGAACAGACAGACTGACAGGACAGACAAACAGACCCGACCCGACACTCAGAGGGACCATACGCTTGTTGACCCGTTTAATTGTCAGGTGAATAGATGAGTGGTTAGTATATGATGTATGTCAAAAGTTCAGTAAAGTCAAAGACACCTTTCACGCCTCACTCTCTACGCTGTCCCATCAAAACAAAAAGTAAGACAAAGAGACATGGAATGACGGAAATTCCAGACCAAAAAGAAAGAACGGAAAGAACAAGAAAGAACAGAGCGAGAAAGATGGGCTAAAACTAAACGAAACCCCAACAAACGACAAAATGAAGAAAGAGGAGAAGAGGAGGGAGGAGGGTGGGGGTACAGAGACAGAACCCCCCCCCCCCCCCCCCCCCCCCCCTTCCCCACCTTGACCCACCCACCCCCCGCCATCGCCAACTCTCGGCAAGAACAACAAACTTGGTAGATAAAGAAGACACGCAAACCCTCTCTGCAACAATAAAGTTTCAAGTTCCGACGCAAACCAGCGGGTGGGTTGCACACCCCACCTTTTTTACCCAACTCTCCCCACAGTGTTCTGCGCATCTTGCATCTCCGCACATACAACCAACCCTGCCTCCCATCGGACCCCTTCCTTCCTTCATCCTTTACCCCCCACCCCACCATCCCCCGCTGCCCCTATCACCCGCTCAACAACCCACCTCCAGCCCACCCCTCCTTCCTTCCAAGCCCCCCTTCCACCCACAAACCAAACCTTATTATACCTGCGGCTTGGAAATACCTGTACAAGGCTCACACCGTGGGAACCGTGTGTTAGGTCTTATGTCGCATAACCCCTTCTCAATTTTGCTTCTTTTTTTGTTTAATTATCTCCTCGCCTAATTTAGGGTCTTTCCCTTTTCACTGTCAACCAAATTGACCCCGGTACGCCCACCAGAACATCATCTCCTCCCCCCTCTACTAGCACTCCATCCATGCCTCCCCCCCGCCGTTTTCCCCCTTTCTTCCCTTCTATCCTATTCTCCCCCCCCCCTCCCCATATTCGTCCGTCGTGAAGAAGACACAAAGATGTTTTGTTACCTACCAACTGGTCCTTCTTCCTTCACCGAAAAGACAAAACTTATGGCCAACAACACCAACGGCATCAGCGCTCACACTCGCTATCAGGGGAGAGAGAAACCCAGGGACAGTTCAGAATTTAAGGTACCTCGGGAAGATTGTTTCAGATGAGGGATCAAAACCTGAAGCGCTCTCCAGAAGTGTGGCAAAGGACAGCAGCGCTAGCCAGACTAAGACCCGTCTGGAAAGACAGAAAGATCACAGTCAGTTCCAGCATCAGACTGATGCGCTCCCTGGCCATTGCCATATTTTCTCTGCCTGTGAGACGTGGACTCTGACAGCTGAACTTGAGAGAAGAATGAAGGCATTGGAGATGAGATGCTTCCGCATGATCCTTGGCATCTCAAATAAAGACCACAGTGCCAACTTGGAGGTCCAACCGACCAGAGCAAGGCAAGCCCTTGGACCAGACGAAGACTCTGTTGTCCACGGTGAAAAGAAGTAAAAATGAGATGGTATGGTCTGTGTATCAAGATTCAACAATCAACCAGGACTTGCCAAACCATCTACAAGGAACAGGGCGAGGGGGCAGAAGGAGGAAGAAAGAGAGGAAGACAGGAAAGAGATGGGAGGACAACATCAGTGCATGGACTGGCCTCACCTCTCAGCAACTGAACGTTTGAGAACTGGGAGGAGTGGAGGACGCTGGTGGACGAAGGGGGGAAGCTGGGTTTGCGAAGGTCTTCTGTGGCGCCCCAACGGTCTTCAAAACTCCGGGGATAGGTGACAGGTGCTCTCTTTCTCTCTCTCTCTCTCTCTCTCTCTCTCTCTCTGCTGACGTTTCGCGACGTGAAGACGCACGACGTCACACATTAGACCACTGAGAGGAGTTAGGGCTGAAATTTCACCCGCAGGCAGGTTTTACAACACTGGGGATCGGGGGCTTTTACACCTGGCTCCTTTCTCTTCCTCTTCTTGCTCTTCTTCTCCCCGACCACACAACACACACAACACACACACACACAGAGCTGCTCCACTCTTACCTCCACCCGCCCTTCCCCCCTCCACTACACTGCGGCTTCCCCCACCCTCCCATCTCTCTCATTAGCAAGACAAGAGGAATCCTGCTAGGAACTCGGAGAGTGCAGGGTCTGGGGGGGGGGGGGGGGGGGGTGGGGGGGGGGGGGGGGGGGGGGGGGGGGGGGGGGGGGGGGGGCGGGGGGGGGGGGGGGGGGGGGGGTGGGGGGGGGGGGGGCCGTGCGGGCGCCTTTGATGTGTGATGGCATGGATGAGGGGTGAAGGTAATGGAGGTGTAACGGAGTTACTTAGCGTGTGTGTGTGTGTGTGTTGGTGTGTTTGTGTGTGTGTAGCATGTGTTGTGGTTGCATGTGTTGGTTGGTGTGTGTGTGTGTGTGTGTGTGGGTGTTTGTGTGGGTGTGTGTGTGTGTGTGTTTTTGATTGGTGCCTTGGGTTGTCAAAGAGTAGATTGGTGTATGTTAGTGATAGCCTGGGTGTTTTGTACTGTGCCATGCGTACGCACGTCTCTCTCCTTCTCTCCCCGCTCCTCTCTCTCCTCCCCGTCATCTTTCTCCTCTCCTCTCTCTCGCTCCATAACCTCCCTCCTCCTCCTCTCACACCCCCTTCTCTCTCCCCCACTCCTCCCTCTCGTCCCTCGTTCCCTCCCGTCTCCTCGCTCAGTCCTCTTCCTCAGTCTTTCTCTCCTCTCCACCCTCCTCTCCCCTCCCTCTCCTCCTCCTGGTCTCTCGCCCTAGCTATTGCCTGTGTGTGGTAGTGTATGTAGTGTAGTTGTGGTGCCAGGTCGCGCGTTTGTGTCGTTGCGCTGGCCGGCGCGCGCGCACGCGCGCGCGTAGCGTACGGTGTCGCGTGTTTGTGTGGTGTGTGTGTGAGGGTGAGGGTGGTCTAATGGAGAGAGGAATTGTATGTGGGGTTGTACGTAGTCTACGCGCGTGTGTGTAGTGTTGTGTGTGTGTGTGTGTGTTTGGTGTAAAAAGCCAGCTAAATGGCGACATAATTGGGTAGACCTGGAACCGTGTGCTTTTCCATTCAACAGTGGAACTCCTTAGTTCACCCCCCCCCCCCCCCCCCCTCGGAGTGCCCTCGTCTACTTTTTTAGAACAGATTGCTTGAGATGACCTTACCACCCAACTGTGAGGACTGACCGATACTCTTCTCTCTCATCTCTCTCTCTCTCCGGGCTTCTCTCTCTCTCTCCTCTCTCTCTCTCTCTCTCTCTTTGTCGTCTCTGTCTGTCTGTCTGCCTCTGTCTGTCTGTGCTCTCTGGCCTCTGTCTCGGTCTCCGTCTCCTGTGTGTGTGTGTGTGTGTGTGTGTGTGTGTGTGTTGAGTCTTCGCCTCTGGCATCTGTCTGTGCCTCCGTTTTCTCTCTCCCTCGCATTTTCTGTTTCTTTTTTTTTCTCCCCTCTCTCATCCTTCCCTCTCCCCTCCCCTCCCTTCTCTCCGTGTCTCCTCTCTCTCTCCTCACTCCTCCTCTCCTCGGTCTCTCTCTCCTTCCCTCCTCCCTCCTTTCTCTCTTCTTCATACTCCACCCCCCGCCCCCTCTCCCCCCCATCTCTAGTCTCTCTCCCCCTCTGCTCCCAACCTCGCTCTCGGGGAAAAGCCCTCAGCTCTCCCTCTCTCCCCCCTCACCTCTCCTCTCCCTCCCTCCCTCCCTCTCTCTCTTTTCTCTGTTCTCCTCCCCCTCCTCTCATTTTTGATGACATAGGAGCGAATTGGTTAATCTATCATTATAAGTTATCTCTCTTACTCTCTCTCGTCTCACTACTCACACACACACACACACACACCACACACACACACACCACACACACACACACCCACCCTAGGCATACCCACCACGCACGCAGCGCCGCGCGCGCGCACACACCACGACACACACACACACCCACACACCCACACACACCCCACGCTACATACAACGTCACAGAGAGGTGGTGAAGGGACTAAGGGGTTTTGGGGCATCTACGACAGACAGTACCGACAGAGAGAGAAGAGAAGAGAGGTAGATTAAGGATTAGTATAGAGAGGAGTAACGATTAGAGTAGGAAGCGGGTAGGAGAGAAGAGAGGAGAGATAAGAGAGTATATGGATGAGGAGGTGTCGAGCGTAGAGTGCGTACGGGGGGGTCGATAGTGGGGGACCGGGCTCACTCATCGTACCAGACCAGGCGAAGGAATGGTGCACGCTTGGGGTGGTCTCTGGGGCCCTCAGCGGAGGGGACCCGCTCGTACTCGAGGGAGGGGGGGGCGGGGGGGGCTAGTCGGACACCCACAACAACACACACACCCCACACACGCAGACTTCCTTGAGCCACGTCCATGTCCATGAGTTCTCCAGGAGGTGGTATCTTGACTGTCTCAATGTGGCGATCCGCGGATGTGATAGCCGTTAGGAGAAAATAGGATCCTCCTTCACAGTCGTCCGTCATTGCGATGGTATCAGGGAGTTCTTGACGTGTGCTTACGTGTGAGGAGAACTCTTTTCTTCTGGTCCTTCCTTCTTGGTTCAGTACTTTGTTTAGTTTTGATTTTTATTCGTGTTCGTTTCGGTCTTCGGGCTTCTTTTCGTTCTTTCCTTTTGTCTTTTCTTTTTTGTTCTTTCCTCTCGTCTCTGTCTCTCTTTCCTGTTTGTCTTTCCGTTCTTCTTCTTTTCTCTCTTTCCCGTGTTTTTCTTTTATCTTTTTTTCCTTCTTTGCTTTTTTTTCTCCCCCTCGTTTTCCTTTTCTCTTTCTTTTTCTTCTTCTTGTTTTTCTTTTTTTTCTTCCTTTATGTCTTTTCACTTTTCTTTCTGTTCTTTTTCTTTTGTTTCTTCGTTCTTTTTTTCAAAGAAGGGGAGTTCTAGGTAGAGAGAGAGAGGGGAGGTCGATGGCGAGAGAGATAAGAGAAGAGATAGAAGAGAGAGAGAAGAGAGAGAGAGGTAGAATAGAGGAAGAGACAGACAGACCAGACATACATACAGAGAAAGACCCAACATGACACATATTAGAGAGTGTAAAGTGATTATGGACCCTTAGTCCACTTCCGAACAGTATCAGACCATCACACCACCACCACCACCGACCACTTGGTACAGATCCAGTATTTTCACACACATCACCCACCTCCCCAAGTCAAAAGTGGGGGGGGGGGGGGTGGGGTGGGTGGGGGGGATGAGGGGGGGGGGGGGTGTTATGAGGTCTGGGGGGGGGGGGAAGGTTGGGCAAACGGGGGGTGGGGGGGGGGGTGGGGGGGGGGGGGTGGGGGGGGGGGGGGGGGGGGGGGGTGGGGGGGGGGGGGGGGGGGGGGGGGGGGGGGGGGGGGGGGGGGGGCGGGGGGGGGGGCGGGGGGGGGGGGGTGGGGGGGGGGGGGGGGGGGGGGGGGGGGGGGGGGGGGGGGGGGGTCGGGGGGGGGGGGGGGGGCCCCCCAACCAAACAACAATCCCACAACCTACAGCTCTCACCCTTCATCCCCCTCCCCCTCCCCCCCCTCCCCTCTTCATCCCCGCGACCTTTCAACTTTCAGCTTGTCACCTCTCGCCCCCCCCCTCCCCTCTTCAACCCGCCCTCCCTCTGCCTCTTCCCCACCCTCCCCCATCTCCCGTCTCCGCCCCTCCGACTGAAACCGGATTCTTAGGAAGAAGTTTTGACACTGGGAAGAGCGGTTGAGAAGAGCGACTCATATACAATACATTGCCTACATAAACAAGGGTGTACATTCGCGTCCACACAACACACACCACAACACACACACACAACACAACACACACAACACACACACACACACACATGCACGTGTCATACAACACATTCGTATGTTCACGCATACGATGGTCGCTTTGGTGGCATACGTATATAATATACATACATACATCTACATACATATACTCACAAACACACACGCATGCGCATACCCCCTCCCTGCACACACATCATATGATATACATGGTATATACACTCTGGCACTACTACAAATGCACAGGCACGCACACACACCACACACACCACACACACACACACCCACACACGACACACACACACGGGGGCGGCCTCAAATGCCCCTCAAAACCAAAATTTTGTAAAGATATTATTTGGTGTTAATTGTGAGAGTCAAATTTTGTCCCCAATCATCTGCTTCTTCTGCACGTGTCCTGAACCTGCCATCACAGCTCAAATGCTCAAAACTGGAGGCACCTGCGCGCTCAACCATCGAAATCCGATAACATTACAGAAAATAGTTAATGGACCTTGATCTTCTTAAAGTTGTTTTCAGAAACTATTTGCATTCTAGTTATGTTGGTATGATTTTTTCTTTGATAGGGTTATTGGTAATGTTGAGATTCTTTTGTGTTTGCAGAATCCAAAGGAGGCTTGGCTAGTAATGGGGGTGGCAGGGGGGTGGTGTTACATTTATCTCAAAAGGAGGACTCTCAACCGACTTAAACAATCTCTCCTATGCAAGGGTATATATATTTTTGTTTTGGTCTAAGGGGGTGTCACTTTGAGGGTGAGTAGACGGGGGTGGTTAAATCAAAGACTATGGAGGGGGGGGCTAGGGGGGGGGGGGGGGGACTACTACTACTACTACTACTACTACTACTACCACTACTACTACTACTACTACTACTACACTACTACTACTACACACTGGGGGACTACACACACACACCACACACACACACCCACACACACAATGCACACACGAAGCACTCACACACACACACCAACACCACACACACACACACACACACAACCACACACACCACACACACACGCACGCACGCGCGCACGCACGCGCACGCAACGAACGCACGCGCGCGCGCGTACACACCGCCACACCCACACACACACACCCGGGCGCGCGCGCGCGCGCGCGCGCTGCAGCGCGCGCGCACGCCCACGCACACAGCACACACACACACACACACACACACAGCACAACGTTGCCCTCATCCCCCCCCCCCCCCCCCCCCAGCTGATTCTAACCTTTCGTAACATTCCCCTCAACCCTCCCCCCTACCCCAAACCTTTTCGCCCTACCCACCCACCCACCCACACTCTCCCTCTCTTTCTCTCATGCTTCCTTTCGTCAAGTTTCTTGAAGCTGATTTATTGAAACTGTATTGCATTGTATAATCTATGGGCATGCTGAACCGTTCTCCTCTCTCTCTCTCTCTCAACTGCCATGATTTTTTTTTTTACTGTGGTTAAGAAAATGTAGCATATGTACACAAGAGGTAGAGGTACGAAAGGGAAATCTTTCCACGATGTCTTACTGGAGTGGGGGGGTGGTGGGTGGTGGTGTTGGTGGTGGTGGTGGTTACTCGATCCTTTTATCGTTCCTTGCCAGCACGGCGCACTGGCACTGAACAAGAAGCACGTGCCGAGGTGAGGGTGGTGAGGCGGTTGACACGCTGTGCACGTGAACAACGTGCCGACGGGTAGGCCAGTGCAGTGCGCAGGCGCAAGCAAACCGTCAGGGGTCAAGTCTCTCTAGACATGGTAGTCTGCACTAACAGCGAGTCTTTGAGTGTTGGCGCGCGGATCGCACGTGTGTGTGTGTGTGTGTGTGTGTGTGTGTGTGTGTGTACATGTGAGAAAGAGAGAGAGAGAAAGAGAGAGAGAGAGAGTGTGGTGTTTCCTGCGGTAAAGAATGCATGCAAACAATTCTTGTGTTCTTAAAAGAAATATGCACGTGCTTCCGTCTTGGCAAGGTTAGTTTCTACCTCCGTCTCCGCCTCCCCCCCCCCCCCCCCCCTCTCCTTCCCATTCCCGCCTCCAGTATCCGAGTTTAAAAATCGCACTAGATAAACTTCCTTTGTAAGAGAGAGAGAGCTACTTTCGTCACGTCATGATGAGCGAATTAGCTGAAACATTTATACTGACTCCAATTTGTGCGTTTATTTTGGTATTCACAGAACATGTTATTTGGTTTAGGGTATTGTCTAATCTAATTTTACCCCTGATTTTTTTTTTATGGAAAGAAAACATTGAGAGAAAAAAATAAAGCGAAAATGCTTTCAAGGCAAGTGGTTGGTTGGTTTCTCTGTCTGCACGTTTGCGCAGAAAAAAACTGCTGAAGCTATTTTCATCCAAATTTGGGAGAAGGCTGGCGACGGAGCCAGTACATTTTGATGCGGATACAAGCAGACGATCCGGATTTAATGTCGGATCCAGGATCCGTTCCACCATGACAGGGGTCTGCGTTTCCCCCTAGTGTCCGTCTGGTTGCATCCTGCGGGCTATACGCCACAGTTAGGATGTTGCACTAAAGCACAATATAATCCATGTAAGTGTTTTGAGGCCTACCGTATAATTGAGCCAGCATTTACTGTTAAACTGATCATTAATCAAAAGAACAACTCCCTACCAATATTTCCCTTGCTTTGGGAGATTTTCACCGATCAAATCAAACCTTCAAATGTATGACCTTTCCCTTAGTTGACAACACGTTTCAGGCCTTAGCGCTCACCCGTGACGTTATCTTTGCGCCACGGGTTTACTCCCAAAGTAGTCCCATTCTTTTGACTTTAATCTGTCTGCTTGGAACCACCTAGCTTGTGCCTTGATGGCCATAGGAAAGAAAATGAGGAGAATCAACTTTCAGGCACAAGAAAAATTCTCAAAACAGTCCATTTGCATCAGTCTGTAAATACTCGACTCCTTAATCAAGGCCTTGGCGCATTAATGTTTGGTGTGCAGCCTGCAACACCTCGTTTTTCCTCCGTCCTTTCCCTTGCCTCTCTCCCTCCTCCGCTACTCCTCCCCCCCCCCCCCCCCCATACACACACACACACACTCTCACACACACACACACACACACACACACACACACACACACATCAATCAATCAATACAGGCTCAAACAGTCTTCTATCCACCACAGGGGAAGAAAGCAAACGGACGGGAGGTGGGGGGAGGGGAGAGGGCCAGGAGGGGCAGGGGAGAGAATCACAGTCATCAACAACATTGTGAACATCAAACAGACAGGACAAACAGAGAAAGGGCGAGAGCAGACAAATTTGAAATTCACTCACGCCAATCCTCAAGTTTTAATGTCCCCTCGGGGAAATTTGGATTTCTCGAAGAAGAAAATGTTTGATTGTCGCATTGAAAACAAATCCAGCCGGACCTTTACCACCAATAAATTTTCAAATCGGCTGCATCCCCCCACCCCCACTCCATCCCCTCACATTTATTCCCCTACGGGAGCTGGGACATCCTGGCAATTCAGCAGAAATTCAGCCGTAGAATGTGATACAAAGAATGCTACGTTCAGTGTGGGTCTGCCAAAACCGTTTGGCAAGGAAATGCTGCACCGTAAAATGGGACAGACAACATGCGGAGTGAACAATCTAATCACTTTTCTTGAGGAATGAACAGGCAACATGCGGAGTGGAGTGAACTGTGTAATAACCATTCTTTCTTAAGGAATGAACAGACAACATGCGGAGTGAACTGTCTAATAACCTTTCTTGAGGAATGAACAGACAACATGCGGAGTGAACTGTCTAATAACCTTTCTTTCTTGAGGAATGAACAGACAACGTGCGGAGTCAACTGTCTAATAACCTTTCTTTCTTGAGGAATGAACAGACAACATGCGGAGTGAACTGTCTAATAACCTTTCTTGAGGAATGAACAGACAAGCGGAGTGAATCGTGTGAAAACCTTTCCTGAGCTATTGCCTAAAGGCTTGCAGGCTATTCCCATTGTTCTAGGGCAGGATTCATGGGTGGGTATGGGTGAGGGAGGGGGGTGGAAGGGGGAGAGGGCTGTGTAGGGAGGTGCAGGAACGGGTAGCGGGGAGGGGGAGGGTGGGGTGGAGTGGAAGGGGGGAAGAAGATGAAAGAGGGCCAAGTTTGTTGCGCTGTAGGAATCCCAGTTTGCTGACACGGTAAACACCGACGGGGATCAACCAGTGCGCCAGGCGAGGGCAAATGAGTCAGAACCACCACCCCCCAGCCCCCACACCTCCCTAGCTTCCTACCCCTACCTCCCTCTCCCCCCCCCCCCCCCCCCCCCCTTTTTGCTTGCAGTCTTCCCCCCCCCCCCCCCCCCCCCCCCCCCCCCCCCCTCCCTGCAGGCGAAGATGAAAGAGGCCACAGATGGCATCATGAAAGGCGAGATGGAGGAGGATAGACCACTGAGCAGCAAGACAAAAGGGGATAATGGTGTGGGGCGTAAAACCGTTACACATCAAGGAACCTTTTGTAGGAGGGCATAGTCGCCTTTCTCTCTGCCTGCCCCCCCCCCCCCCCCCCCCCCCTTCACTCCCTCTCCTATCCCTCCCAGTTTTCTATCTCACTGTTCCGTCCCCTCTCTCTTCCCACCATCCTTCCTACATCTTCTCCAACCCCTCCTTACTCATGTGGCCTATGCCTTTACCGACAGTGCGTGTGGTTGACTACAGAAGCCTGTCGTCTTGTTATTGTTGTCAACTGCATCATGTCTGTGAGTCTTGCTACCTAATTACCTCAACAACAACAACAACAGCAGCGACAAGAACTGAAACAACAACAACAAGAAGCTTATATTGTTGGCACGTTGGGCAATATTCACATCCCCCCCCTATCCCCGTGTAGTCATTCGCAAATGATGTATGAAAAAACTATGAAAGCTGAAGTAGGGAAACTTTCTGGAAGTTGCATTCCGGTGATTTTGTACAACTCTGAGCAAGCTGCATATCCCCGGATCTTCCGTCTTCTCAATGGAAGTGACGATTTGGGGATGCATGAAGACAGAATAATGACTGACTATAATTTGATAAGATTTCCTTTTTCTAACCCCCAGCTCTTCAACACAACACTGGATTGTGTTGTCAAGACCTTAGAGAATCTGTACTTGTACACATTCTGGGCCTGGCCAGCCCCTTGGATGATGTGAGAAATGCGTAGAGGTCTGGCTGCTGCTCAAGTTAGGCCCACTTTCCATTCCTCACTTATTTAGTAATTCCGTTGTTTTGTGTTTACTTGTTTGTTTTTCTTGAGCGTAAAGAAAAAACATATTCCATTCAAAAATGTTATCCGAAGGAACTCGCTCAACTGAAAGCCCCCAGCTGTCCTTGACAAGGTCTGGAAGCAAACCATCAGTGTACAAGAAGCAATTTAGGGCTCAGGTAAACCATGATAGGATTATGTCGATCGAATCTGATGCTTGAAATCAAGTAAAATGTGTACATCTCTATAAAACATATGACATGAAGCAAGATCATAGTATTCGAAATGATTCAGTTTTCACACTTAACGTGGCGTCCAAGGGCACAGCTATGACCTCATTGAACTGCATAGAACTTTCACAGAAAGTCATGAACTGGCGGAGGGCCTTAAAGTATTTTTACACAGCTATCTTCACAAGGGAAGACTTAGATAACCTCCGCACCTACCTAGCTTTTTTTTGTAACATGTTTCACTCTAATCCCTCCGCATAGTGTCCTAGTTGCCTCTGAAGTTGGCCTGGCAGAGCGCGTTGTGAAGCAGCTTT
>JADBJO010004365.1:15000-17500 GCA_016801955.1 Conus betulinus | reverse complement strand
TTCTCATGTGAAGCTCAGTATTTTAGTGTTTGATACAATCTGTGTGTTGTTTGACCGAGGACATTCTCATGTGAAGCTCAGTATTTTAGTGTTTGATACAATCTGTATGTTGTTTGACCGAGGGACATTCTCATGTGAAGCTCAGTATTTTAGTGTTTGATACAATCTGTATGTTGTTTGACCGAGGGACATTCTCATGTGAAGCTCAGTATTTTAGTGTTTGATACAATCTGTATGTTGTTTGACCGAGGGACATTCTCATGTGAAGCGCTCAGTATTTTAGTGTTTTGATACAATCTGTATGTTGTTTGACCGAGGGACATTCTCATGTGAAGCTCAGTATTTTAGTGTTTGATACAATCTGTATGTTGTTTGACCGAGGGACATTCTCATGTGAAGCTCAGTATTTTAGTGTTTGATACAATCTGTATGTTGTTTGACCGAGGGACATTCTCATGTGAAGCTCAGTATTTTAGTGTTTTTGATACAATCTGTGTGTTGTTTGACCGAGGGACATTCTCATGTGAAGCTCAGTATTTTAGTGTTTGATGTTGTGTTTGACACATCTGTATGTTGTTTGTGTTCAGAGGACATTCTCATGTGAAGCTCAGTATTTTAGTGTTTGATACAATTCTGTGTGTTGTTTGACCGAGGGACATTCTCATGTGAAGCTCAGCATTTTAGTGTTTGATACAATCTGTATGTGTTTGACCGAGGGACATTCTCATGTGAAGCTCAGTATTTTAGTGTTTGATACAATCTGTATGTTGTTTGACCGAGGGACATTCTCATGTGAAGCTCAGTATTTTAGTGTTTGATACAATCTGTGTGTTGTTTGACCGAGGGACATTCTCATGTGAAGCTCAGTATTTTAGTGTTTGGTGAATCTGTGTGTTGTTTGACCGAGGGACATTTTCATGTGAAGCGTCAGTATTTTAGTGTTTGATACAATCTGTATGTTGTTTGACCGAGGGACATTCTCATGTGAAGCTCAGTATTTTAGTGTTTGATACAGAACGTCTCTGGCGTGCCTGAAGACAGGTCAAAGAATTAGAAGGTTCAGGAACAATGTATGGCCTCGCTTTCCCTCGCTCTTCGTTTCTTGCTGGAGTCCCGTTCACTCGACGAGGTGACTTAACTAATCTCTCCTTGGAGAGAGACTAGTTCAGTTAGTGGGCTGCCCTCTAAAGTAACCAATATGTCAGCGTTGTGCTTCCATTTTTTTTTATCGTGGTCGACCTTTCGTGTGATCGTTTGTCTGAGCAGCAAGTGGAGCCACCGTCTGTATGACATCGAACTTGATAAACTAACGTTATCACCTGGGAGTTTCAGGTTCAGTTTCATCAAGGTGTCTTTGCGTGCGGACAAGTCCATATACGCTACAACATATCCGTGAAGTGTTGAGACCACACTGCGCATGATTTGAAGCTGATGGATGAATGATTAACGACTAAGATGAGAGAATGGTGAAGAACATGGTCTCGTGGCTACGAGTTAGCAGATGTCTGACCTTCGCATTAATCCAGCGCGCTGGTCAGACCTTGAGTGGCCTACCGTACATTGGTTGTGAGATTATTATCTTTGCATGTGTGTTTGGTGAATAAATACGTGTGCCTGTATAAAAAATGTGCATGGGTGTGTGGGCATGAGCCTGTGTGTGTGTGTGTGTGTGTGTGTGTGTGTGTGTGTGTGTGTGTGTGTGTGTGTGTGTGTGTCCGCCAGTGTATACAGTGCCAGTGCTATGTGCGTGCGGTGTGCGTGCGCGTGTGTCTGTGTGTAAGTGACTTCAACGCGGTGACAGCCCTGATATGGCCCTTTGCGGTCGGCTGGCCTGTAAGCAAACCTTACCTTACCTTCGATGCAGGTGTGTGGATTTGGCTTCCACAACGTAAACGATGTGGACATTCGTCAGATAATGTGCCGTACCCAGACGTTGCTATCGCGCCGTTTCGTGATTCTTTGGCCAAAACACAAACCCTCTTCTGCTGGTACAGATAATATGTCTGTGTCTTATCATTGGGGAAAAACATGTGGCTAAGTCTCGCAGCCCGTGCGCTGAGAGAGAGAGAGAGAGAGATGAGAGAGAGAGAGAGAGAGATTCAGAGAGAGAGAGAGAGAGAGAGAGAGAGAGAGAGAGAGTGGCATGTGAGTGCGCGGGGCGCGCGCATGTGTGTGTGTGTTTGTGTGTGTGTGTGTGTGTGTGTGTGTGTGTGTGTGTGTGTGTGTGTGTGTGTGTGTGTGTGTGTGTGTGTGTGTGTGCGTGCGTGCGTGCGTGCGTGCGTGTGAAGAGAAGCTAACGCGAAGCACTGAATGAACAAATAAACGCGCTGTGACCAACCTTCCTTTCGCTTTAAAAACTGTCTAAAATTTCTTTCTTTTCTGTAATTAAAACACTTTTTTGGTTTTTTTGTGATCTCCGCCGGCATCCGCTGGTTTGTCTACAAAAACTGCAGAAGTTATTTCAATAAATTTGGTGAAAAGACAGAATGTGGGAAAAAGA
>JADBJO010004365.1:0-7500 GCA_016801955.1 Conus betulinus | reverse complement strand
AGAGAGAGAGAGAGCGTGTGTTGTAAGAACCGCGCGCATCTTGCGCTCGACGGTGGTCATGTGCTTGTAGAAGTAAGGGAAGGAACTATTGCTTTTATTAGCGAGTTGGTACGAGTGCCCTCCCATCAAAGGGGCTGACCTACAGAAAGAGACTGGTCTCACGGAATTTTCAAGCAGATCCAATTTCTTTCCTTCGTTCTGCTACTGGGGTGTAGCATATCTACTCATTTGTCCACCTCTATGTCGCCGAGAGAAAGTGAAAGTCCCAATAGAAGTAGACAGACCATCACATTGGACAGGGGCCGTCATTGTTTCTGGTCTTCCCTGTGTGAGGTTTGCAGGTTCAAGTCTGATTTTTTTTTAAAATTTAAATAATAAAGAAAAAAAAGCCGTTGTGTCGTAACGGGAAGGGGAGAAGGGGATGGGTGTGAGGGAGAGAGACCTACACTACCCAGAAGAAAGTCGAAAGTCTACGCGCCTCTCGATCCCCCCCTCCACCCCCCCCCCCCCCCCCCCCCCCCCCCCTCCTCCTCTTTCGAATGTTCGGGAAGAATCTCGAGTTCGCAGTTAGGCGTTGCGAATTCCAGTCTGATTATAACGTCAAACCCAGAAATTGTAACACTTTTGACTGCGTTTATTTATTTATTTATTTATTTATTCATTGACTTATTTACTTATTACATTAGTAACTTATTTATTTATTTCTTGACTTCTTATTAGATTTCTTGACTTAGTTATCATTAGAATATTAACTTATGTATTTGTTTATTTATCTATTCATTTTAACAGTGAATTATTTTAACTTATTTATTTATGTAATCATTTATGTATGAACTTTTAAAATTATTTGTTGACTTATTCATTTTACTTTATTTACATTTTATTTTGCACATTGTTGCCGTTTCGATGATGTCGATAGTATTGAGTAAGGTAGGTCCCCGCCCTCGTTCCGCCCCTCTCTTTTCCCTTTTCGCCCCCCTCCCCCCTCCTAACACCTCCCCGACCCCTGTACCCACACTACCCTGAGACAGTGATATCCGTCTGCCACACCACCGCCTTAGGTGAGCTGGGCGTGGACTTAGAACGTGAAGAAGAAAAGGACAGAGAAAGCCGAGAAAGGGGCTAATCCCGGATTCGGCTTGTGTCGTTCCTTTTTTGACAGTGACGTCATGTCTCCATATAAATACGAGGTCACGTGGTCTGGTATAGTTCAGAGATACAGAAGGAAGTTTTGTTTCCCCCTTCTATGCACTTGTCTTCTTTTCTTCCCCATATGACACCATAGATAGCAGCTTCCTGTGATTGCCCACGAGGATGATAACCTTTGAATTCTCTCTCTCTCTCTCTCCTCTCTTCTCTCTCTCTCTCTCTCTCTCTCTCTCTCTCTCTCTCTCTGGGAAAATGAAAGATTACCAGTGAAAACCTAATGAAATAGTACTACAAACGCATGTAAAGTCGGTGTAAGTGTTGTCGTTGTTGTCGTCGTTATTGTTTCATATGTATTTATCATTATTCGTTGGTTGACTGATTTATATATTTTTATTTACGTATTCATTTATTTATTTCATTTACTTATCTATTTTTATTTACTTATTCATTTTTTTTTCTTGCAATTCTGTGAAAGAAAGTCAGTGGTCTTGGACAGACTGCAGAGGATCCGGATATTAGATTTGGAAAAAGAGAAAAAGCACATAATGACCGCATCGAAGTTAGAGACTGGCGCAATGTTAGAGCAATCACAGGAAGAAGGTTGAGATACACACAGCTGTAGAAGCCAGTCAGTGATTATCAACAGATTTTTGTTTGTTTGTTTCACTCTTGTGTGTGTGTGTGTATTGTGTGTGCGTGCGTGCGTTCGTGCGTGCTGTACTGAATTTAATACTTCAACCGAAAGATTCTCAACCATGCACCCAAGTAAAAAAACATCACAGATGAAGTCTAAGCTATCCTTAACGCAATACTCAACACAATTTAATCAAGAAAGAAAGACAATTCCGAAGACACCCTTTCCTCCCCCCCCCCCCCCCCCCACCCCCACCCGCCCCGCGTTTATCACTCACAGAGAGAGAGAGAGAGAGAGAGAGAGAGAGGAGAGAGAGAGAAGAGAGAGAGAGAGAGAGAGAGAGAGAGAGAGACAGACAGACACAGACAGACAGACAGACAGACAGACAGACAGAGTAAAACTAAACCAAACCAAAGCGACCAAGCAAACCAGATGGGCAGACAGACGGAGTGAGCGTGATGCATGGCACACACCCCTAACCTACACCCCCAGCCACAGTTACCGGTAATGTCCCCTGTTGACAGGTGCATCACTTTGGATCGGAACCCCACGACATCGGCACCCCGGAGAAAGTCGGCGTCCGCTTCAGCTCGGAGGAGCGCACCTTTTCCGGCCGCCGGGAGGAGGGCAAGGGGGAGGGGGAAGGGGAGAGGGAGTCCCGGGGGTCCCGAGGGTCCCGGGGGGCCGCTGGCGGACGGCGACATCGTCAAGGCTTCGGCCGAGGTGACGTCATCGGCCGCGGAGAGGAAGTCCGCAGGCCACAGCGTCACCAAGTCTCCCGGCCTCGGTGAGTGCGTGCAGATGGACGGACGGATGGGTTGACTGTCTGGGACAGTGAGGGTCAGGCCTCAGTGAGTACGTGCAGATGAACGGACGGATGGGTTGACTGTCTGGGACAGTGAGGGTCAGGCCTCGGTGAGTGCCTGCAGATGTACGGACGGATGGGTTGACTGTCTGGGACAGTGAGGGTCAGATATGGTAAGGTAAGTTTAACGATTTTTTTTTTTTTTTTTTTTTTTTCTTTTTTTTTTTTTTTTTTATAAGAGAGAAATAATGCCACGCGCTACAATGATCACAAAAAAAAACAACAACCGGATAATGAAAAAAATTTTACGATGATAATAACACTACTACTGCTACTACTACTACTACCACTACGACGATTTACTACTTCTACTACTACAACAACAACTACTACTACTACTACTGAAAAAAATGTAATAATAATGTAATAATACTACTATCACTGATAGTAACAACAACAACAATGATAATAATAATAATAATAATAACAATGATGATAATAATGATAATAATAATTATCATCATCATCATCATCATCATCATCATGATAACAACAACAACAACAATAATATTGACGATGATGATGATGATGATGATGATGATGATGATGATGATGATGATGATGATGATGAAGCACGTAATGAAGACGTGTACCAAGAAGCCGGGACACCCCCACCCCCATCCCCCGTCCCTGTTGCCTGACCTCTCCCGTGACCCAGTGATTGACCTCAGTCTGACCTTCCTGCCCAAAGGTCACATTCTGTTCTTCTCTGTGAACACAGGAGAAGCGAGCCTATGCCGTGGCCCAGAAGAGATCCAAGGGATGGAAGAAAACCAAAGGTGAGAGAGGGAGAGAGAGATAGGGAGAGGGAGAGGGAGAGAGAGGAGAGAGGATGGGAGGGAGAGAGAGAGGGAGAGGGAGGCAGATAGAGAGTTACAGACAGAGAGGAGAGGGGAGGAGAGAGAAAGAGAGAGAGAGAGAGACAGAGACAGAGAAAGAGGGGAAAGGAAAGGAGGAAGGGAGAGAGAGAGAGGGAGGGGAGAGAAAGGAGAGAGAGAGAGAGAGAGAGAGAGAGAGAGAGAGAGAGAGAGAGAGAGAGAGAAAGGGAGAGATAGAGCGAACGAGAGAGAGAGAGAGAGGGGGGGAAAGGGGAGGGGAGATCTCTCGGCAACAGACGCCAGACATTCACGCAGAATTCAGTCTTTTATGGGATGGGATGGGATGTTTATAGGGAGAGAAAATCTATTACCCAGATTATTATGCTCCCGAAAGCTAATTCTGGAAGTAGATTGGCGGGGGTGGAGGTGGTGGGGTGGGGGGGGTATTCCCAGTCCAAGCTAAATACTGGCAGAATATGGGAATCAGGATCAGGTAAATAGCAGGACACAGGCAGTCTAACAGACCGAAGCTTGAACTGACAGCAATGAAGTGATGGTCAGAGTCAGAAGGGGAAGCAGAGAGAGACATGGCAACACAGGACAGCAATGAAGGGGTGGTCAGAGGCAGAAGGGGAAGCACAGAGACATGGCAACACAGGACAGCAATGAAGTGATGGGCAGCAGGGAAAGCAGAGAGACATGGCAACACAGGACAGCAAGGAAGTGATGGTCAGAGTCAGAAGGGAAAGCAGAGAGACATGGCAACACAGGACAGCAAGAAGTGATGGTCAGAGGCAGCAGGGAAAGCAGAGAGACATGGCAACACAGGACAGCAAGGAAGGGGTGGTCAGAGGCAGCAGGGAAAGCAGAGAGAGACATGGCAACACAGGACAGCAGGAAGTGATGGGCAGCAGGGAAAGCAGAGAGACATGGCAACACAGGACAGCAAGGAAGTGATGGTCAGAGGCAGCAGGGAAAAAGCAGAGAGAGACATGGCAACACAGGACAGCAATGAAGTGATGGGCAGAAGGGAAAGCAGAGAGACATGGCAACACAGGACAGCAAGGAAGGGGTGGTCAGAGGCAGCAGGGAAAGCAGAGAGACATGGCAACACAGGACAGCAATGAAGTGATGGTCAGAGTCAGAAGGGAAAGCAGAGAGACATGGCAACACAGGACAGCAAGGAAGTGATGGTCAAGGCAGCAGGGAAGCACAGAGACATGGCAACACAGGACAGCAAGGAAGTGATGGTCAGAGGCAGCAGGGAAAGCAGAGAGACATGGCAACACAGGACAGCAAGGAAGGGGTGGTCAGAGGCAGCAGGAAAGCAGAGAGACATGGCAACACAGGACAGCAAGGAAGGGTGGTCAAGGCAGAAGGGAAAACACAGAGTGAACATGCAGATACAGCTATTCTGGACAAGTAAAAGCGCGCAAGGTATTTGCATGTGAGTGCGGGGATGTGCTGTATTTATTTTTTGTCGTGCATGGGACATAGTCGTGAACCTCACACACACACACACACAACTCTTCTCCTGGTTCCAGACCACCACCACTCCACGTCCAGCACGGTTTCCAGCCATCGTGCCTCAGCCAGGCATTGGCAGCCTCTTCCAGGAAGTCAGCGTGCCGGTGTATGCCACCCTGAAAGGAGTGAGTCGTAGTCACGTTTGTGTGGGGGAAAAGCAAAACTAAAACAAACAAACAAACAAAAACAAACAAAAAACAAACAAACAAATCCAAATGTCTTTCAGGGTCACGTTTGGAAACCTGAATTTCAACAGATGTATGAGATATAGCATGAATATGGTTTTTTTTTTCCTTTCTCGATCTTCCTACAGATATAGCTTGAACGTGCTGAATTTTGTTTCAGTCTTCCTATACATATAGCTTGAATGTGCTTATTTCTTTCTCATTCTTCCTACATATATAGCTTAAATGTGTTCCTTTCTCAGTCTTCCTACAGATATAGCTTAAGTGTGCGTCCTTTCTTTCTCAGTCTTCCTACACATAAAGCTTAAGTGTGTGTCCTTTCTTTCTCAGTCTTCCTACTGATACAGCTTGAATGTGTATTCTTCTTTCTCAGTCTTCCTACAGATATAGCTTAAATGTGTGTCCTTCCTTTCTCAGTCTTCCTACAGATATAACTTGAATGTGTCTTCTTTCTTTCTCAGTCTTCCTACAGATATAGCTTAAATGTGTGCTCTTTATTTCTCAGTCTTCCCACAGATATAGCTTAAATATGTGTCCTTTCTCAGTCTTCCTACAGATATAGCTTAAATATGTGTCCTTCTCTCTCAGTCTTCCTACAGATATAGCTTAAATGTGTGTCCTTCCTTTCTCAGTCTTCCGACAGACATAGCTTAAATGTGTGTCCTTCCTTTCTTCTCAGTCTTCCTACAGACATAGCTTAAATGTGTGTCCTTCCTTTCTCAGTCTTCCTACAGATATAGCTGGAATGCGCTTATTTCGTTCACAGACTTTCTACCGTTGTCTGCACTCGTTCCATGCGCACGATTCCAGCGTCTTTAATGCATGAACATTTAGTTTGCATTTGGAAACTTGGTTCGCAAGTTCCTTCTGCGCATGAGCAGTGTCCATCATGTGACGTCTCACCCAGTGGGGTAGGGTGGGAATGGGGTTGTCATTTTGGCTTTGGAGCGGCAGTCATTGATCTTGTCTGGTCCCATATGCACACTCACGTGTACGTGTGTACGTTTGTACAAACACATGTGGATTAGCTTGCACAGGGGGACTTTGGAGACATGGGTTCACACAGAAAACATATACTCCCCGCTTTCTTTGCGTAGACACCCCACCCACACCCACCCACACACACACACACACACACACACACACACACACACACACACACACACGGGGACACACACACACACACACACACACACACACACACACACACACACACACACACACACACGGGGACACACACACACACACACACACACACACACACACACACACACACACACACACAGAGTGTATACATCAGTGTACCGCAGGCCCAGCTTTCTTAAGGGGGAAATGCATAGCTACAGAAAATGTATTCATGCATCTCTCTCTCTCTCTCTCTCTCTCTCTCTCTCTCTCTCTCTCTCTCTCTCCTCTCTCTCTCTCTCTCTCACAGAAGTAACTCTCGTATCTCACGTTTCCGATCATTCTCGAGGTGTGTATGCAGAAGGAGGAAGATGGTGTGCATTGGAGAGGGGGGGGGGGGGGGGTGTAGAATGAAGATGACAGTGGGGAAAGGAGAAGAAGAGGGATTGTAATATAGAGACAGCGAGGCAGGGGGGGGGGGGGGGGGGGGGGGGGGGGGGGTTGTGCTGGGCTGGGGGAAACAGGGGTGTGGGGTAGGGGTGGGGAATGTCAAGAGGGAGAAAAAGAAGGAGGGAAGAGAGAAGACAAAAAAAAAAAAAAAAAAGCACGAGCCAGGTGTTGACACGGTGCCCTTTGACCCCGGCTCTGCCGTGACCCGCTGCCCTTTGACCCCGTCTCTGGCCCCTGTTGCAGAAAGCTGCCCAGATCCGCAACACGCCCTTCGTGGAGGAGAGCTCCTCCGACTCCTCCGGGGACGAGGAGGAGCTGGTGGTGACGGAGGTGCTGCCCCCTGGGACCGGAAGTCTGGGCTGGCCGACTCCAGAGATCCCAGGCCTGGTGAGTGCATGGTCTGAGGGGGAGAGAACTGTCATAGCTGCCTTAGGCATTCATTTAGTCATTCGCACGCTTGCTCGCTCACTCATTCATTCATATATTCGTTCAGTCTTTTATTTATTTATTTATTTTAATTTACCTATTATTTGTTTATTAATCTATTTCTCTATTTCTTTATTATTTATCTATGATTCGTTTATTCGTTTGATTCTCCTCTCATTGTTATCATTTTTGGGGGGATTGGGTTGTTTACAGGTTCTAGATTTTTCTCTTGCCTCCCCATTCACCCACCGTACCCCGACAGCTCCCGCTCTCTCTGAGCACCCTCATTCTGTAATCTAAACAAAAAAAAAAAAAGTCTTT
>JADBJO010004364.1:197500-201241 GCA_016801955.1 Conus betulinus | reverse complement strand
GCCTGGGTCTGCACTTTTGCTCACCTTGTCAAAGTTTAGACTCTGTGGCAGTACCCCACGCTGTCATACCGTATTCCAGAACTGGTCTGACCCTTCCTGCATATCTTCTTGAGGATTCCAGCATCTGCACCCCAAGTTGTGCTTGCCAGCTTCTTTTATAAGTGCTAAGGACACTACCTCTGGCCACAATTTTTTCGGTCTGTGTGCTGCTTCCACGTCAGCCTCTTGTCAAAAATCACCCACAGGTACGTGGAGTTGTCCTCTGCTGGTAATGTCTGACCATTGATCCTGAGAGTGGCTTTCTGTTTTCGACTGGAAAGACTGAAGATTGTGTAGTGGTCTTTCTGACGTTTATTGTCACAAGCCACTTCTTCGTCCACGTCTCCAGAACTTTGATCGCCACTTGGAGTCTGTAGTTGGCGGTAGTTAAGTATTCTTCTCTGCACCAAAGGACCAGTCATCAGCGTAGATGGCGCCATGAACTTGTCTCGGGAGATCTTTCACAATGTCGTTGATGAAGATTAGGAAAAGCGCGTGGGGCTGAGCACTCCTCCTTGAGGAACATCCTTTTTTCAATGTCTTCTTTCAGGTGTAAGCTCCATTGATGTGAACTCTGGCCTTTCTGTTATTCAGGTACTGGGAAATCCATTGGAACATGCAGCCGGATACACCACTCTTCTGTATCTTGAATCCCAGCCCATTCTTCCACACTTTGTCGAAGGCCTTTTCCATGTCTATCCACACTGCTAGAGTGCTCTTCTTGTCCTGGAAGCCATCTTCGATCTTCTGTGTAATGTATGCAACTTGGTCTTCCGTCGAGCGGTGTTGTCTGAACCCAGCTTATTCTGATGAAATCAGTTTGTTCTTTTCCCGTGTGTCATGATAGCCTGGTGTTTATGAGGTGTTCCATGAGCTTGCCCACACAACTAGTGAGGCTAATGGGCCTGTAGCTGTCCACCTTCCCTCGATCCTTGCCCTTTTTGTGGATAGGCACCATGTCAGCTTTTCGCCAAGTTTGTGGGGCATGGCCAGTCTTCCAGGTGTTGTTGAACAGGCCCAGCAGCTTGCTCTTTGCTTTTGTACCCAGATGTTGCAACATTTCGTCGGTGATATTTTCTGGACCAGGGGATCTCTTTTCATTCAGGGTCTTCAGGACATCTTCCATTTCCCTCATGGTGTATGGTTTGTTCATGTTATCTTCCTGAGGCCCTTCATGATTGAGGTCCCTTCGTTCCTCGTGCACCTGGCGTTTCCTGTCCTCATGTACGTCAATGTTGCTGACCTCTTCATAGCCATCACCTAAGCAGTTTTCTGCCTTCCTTCCTGTGGCCATATCTTGGCCTTGCTGGATGACGATAGGAATTGCCCTGTTTGTCCTCAATGTTCATTGCTTTTGTAAGCTTCCATAGCCTATTTCCATCTCTGTCCAGGTTGATACCTTCTGTTTTCTTCTTTCAACTTGTCATTGCTACCTGAATGTAGGCCTTTCTGTACTTGGCACAGGAAGCTTGTGAGCAATGTTGTTCTGTGTTGGGATCATTTTCAACTTCGTCCCTGGTCCTGGAGACCTCATCGTCCAATTTTCGCAATTCCTCCGTCCAATAGGGTCGGTAGTTCTTTCGTGCACCTCTGGGAATTGTTTCGGAAGCAGCTTTCAGAATGGCTTAGTTGAGGTTCATTGTTGTCCTGTTGACGTTCTGATCTGCTGGCTTCAGTCTCCTGGTGTACAGATCTGTTAGGTGTGCGAACATGTCCCAGTTAGCTCTCTTGTAATTCCACCTGGGAAAGGTTTTGGAGTTTTGCAGCCTGTACTGTAGGTTGATTGCCAGTTTCACTGGTTTGTGGTCGCTGCCTCCCAACTGGCTGAGTATCCCTCTGGTGGTTTTCGTGAAGAGGTCATCAGTGGTAAGGGCTAGGTCAGGAGTACTGGATGAAAGCCATCTGCGTGAAAAGAAAGTTGGTGGATGTTATGGATCATTCAGTAGAACCAAACGATTCTCGAACTGCCAGTCTTCCACTTCTTCTCCTCTTCTGTCTGGCTCCTCGTAACCCAATCAGGTTGAATGACTGTTAAAGTCATCCAAAATAATGCAGTTTTCAGTAGGTATGTCAACTCGCTATAGTGAAAGATCTTTGTCCTGAGGGCAGTACAGGTTGTGAATGATCATGACGGTGTTGTCAACAGTGATTTTGACCCCATGAACTTCAGCATTTTGATCTGTATCCACCTGAAAGTCTGTGGCTGGTATACTGTTTCTGACGAGAATCAGCACTGGATCCTCCCTTGTGTCTCCCTTCTCTGTCCACCTTGAAGGTTTGGTATAATCTAATGGAAAATCTGTGGTTGGGGTTCAGGTGCGTTTCTTGAATACAGTCCACATCTATGTTCTCAGCATGCAATCGTTTCGTGTGTGTGGAAGTTTTTTTTGTTGTTGTTGTAGACGCCTTCGGCATTCCACTGAAGGATTTGGAGAGGTCTTGTAGCCTCTTCTGTACTTGTTCTTTCACGGCCAGTAGCATTTACCCGACGCCTCTGTAGCCTGGTTCCTCTCAACGGGACGCGGTGACCACCAGTAGCTTGAGGTGGGCCCCTTTGAGACACAGGGCCCGGCACTCCACCTGTCTGGCGGGACCCCTCAGGCAGAGCACCATCACGATGAAGTAGAAGCAGCGTTTTCCATCCATGAGAGTGAATCGCGTTGCAGTGCCGTTATGCGCGCAGTGGCCCAGTGCATCCATCTTCAGCGATTATTTGACCCATAACTGGGCTGTTCTGCTTGCAGTTCGCCCGGTTTTCTCTTGTGAGTTTTCCTTCTCTCTCTCTCTCAGCTCCATTTATCCAGGCTTGCCACTGGCCATACCAGGTGTGCATTGCGCATAAAGCATGGGCTGGATTGGTTTGGGATGAGAGCTATCCTTCTCCTAGATGAACTGCCTGTCAAGGCTAACAAGTTCCATCAACCCGGGTTTGAAGTCAGAGTTGTCCTTCTCCTAGATGAACAACCATCCCAGGCTCACGAGTTCCATCTACCCGTAGCAGTCAGTTATGGCGCCAGTGGCCCGCCTCATCCCTTTCCTATCTGTAGATAAGAGGTTTGCCGGGTTTAGAAGCTAAACCACACGGGAGTTGGACTTTGTTGTCAGAGGCTATAGTTTGCGCCTTGCCACACGAGGAGCACTTTTTAGGCTGTGGAGCTAATCCCCACACACCACCACCCCTCGGCTTAACAACCCTTCGTGTAACCCACGCAAAAACAGCTTGTGTATATATGTGTGGGGGGAAGGGACCGGCAGACAGGAGGAGAGCCCCGAATAGTGCGAAGAAAAAGTGCTTGCGATGTTTAACGATGAACTGAAAGTGAAAGTCAGGCGTGAAGACATTGAGGCTGTGCACAGGGGGTGGGTGCGAGACAGGGACAGCGTCGATCCAATCATGCAACAAACTTTTTTCAGGGCGGGCATAATCGTTAAAATTGTTTGTAGACGGGTCTCCAATGGAAGGCTGCACATTAATTCATTCCAAGCAGGGCTTCCCATTCCACTTTTCACTTTCTAAAGTAGGTTCATGGAATCAGTATCATGGCTTGTTGAGTTTGAAACTGGCTTATGGATGTAAGCTATTGGAGTGTTTGTGTCACTGCTTCTACCTCCATTGTTAGACTTGAAGTTGTTAAACTGTGCGTACCATTGTCTTCCTGAATAGTTAGGCCATTTTGCTTCAGCCTTCCATTGGAGAGATTC
>JADBJO010004364.1:175000-195000 GCA_016801955.1 Conus betulinus | reverse complement strand
GCATGTTTTTTTTTTCGTGGTCTTTGTTTTTTTTTCTTTCTTTTTTTATCTAATCGCTGTGACAGTATTTGAGGTTGTTATTTATTCAAATGTTATTCACCTGGAATTTGTTGTCTGTCTTTTCCTTCTTCTCTGTGACACACAGGATGGTTCCTTGCTTCGTTTTGATCGCGTGATGTGAGGGATGCGTGGCCGCTTCGACATTGTGTGTTGAAGTCTCAACTTTCTGTGTTCTTGTGGAGTACAATGAATGCGGTTAGTGATGTATTGGTGGAAATGATGGTGGTGGACCCATTAATGGAGAACTAGATAGTAGTGTATGTGCTCGTGGCGCGTTTTTCTGTTTTGTGCTTTTTGGTTCACGTGTATGCTCAACATGCTTGAATGGCCATAAGTTGCACAACCTGCAAGTGAAATTGGTGGGTCAAGGTCATTGTTTCTTGTGCCAGTAACTTACAGTAGAGAGGATGTACCTTTACTCTCAAGTTTTTTTTTTTTGCTGCAGGTTTGACTGTTGTATGTTTTCAGCTTGAAAAAAGACGGATCAGTTTGATGCCAAACGATGACTCTTATTGCATTATTGTCTGTGCACTTCATTTGATGCTTTACCATGGCGAACAACAGCAAACCAGATCAGAATGTTGCTTCGCACAACACCTCTGAGATTTGCTCGTTCAATTGCAATGGCCTGGATTATCATGTCAAAAGAAAGGATGAGTTAGACGTTCTTACGGATAGGAACTATAATACACTTCTTACAAGAAACGCATATGAAAACAGTGAGTGAACATTTTGTTTGGTCTTTTTGGGGCTATACTGTATGGATCAGTGATGCTGAATCTAACGAGACAGGTGTAGGGATTTTGTTTAAAGAACAATTTAGAATACCATTTGAAAAATATATTCAGAGACCCAGTGGGTTGTTATGTTATCATGAATGTTGAAATTCTCAAAAAGCGTATTACACAGGCAAATATTTATGGGCAAGTGGTGGAGATAATGTACAGTTTTTTGTTTAGTTATTGATCATATTGATCGGATAGGAAATGAACATATAATTGTTGCAGGTGACTGGAAGTGTTAGGCTTGATGCTAGAAATTATTCCAGCACAGTAAACAGGCCAAGACACAAGACGCAAAATTTTTGACTTAATGGTTAAAATGAAATTAAAGATATACAAAGAGGGATATTTCCAGACAAGAGAATATACACTTGGCAGAACTTGTATTCGCTCAAGCAAGCCAGGTTCGATTACTTTTTGATAACAGATGAGCTTTGTACATTAACAGATACTGTTAAAGTAGAACCTGCGTACCGTTCTGATCAGTCCATTGTGACTCTGTGACGTACTACTGAACAGTTAAGAAGGGATAGACCATTTTGGAAGTTCAATAATTCACTACTAAAAGATACGACATGTATCAATGAAATAAATAATTCAATTTTGAAAGTCAAGGCAAATATATAGTTCCAGTTTACAATATTGATAAAATAAAAAGTATTCCTGATGAAATTATAACTTTCAAAATATGTGATCAGCTGTTCTTTGAAACTCCTCAAGTAGAAATTGGAGGAAATACAATAGCATTTGCTTCCCAGAAGAAAAAAGAGAGCAGAAAATAAAAGAGACTCGGAAAACAGATTAAAACACCTTGAAAATAGTATTCAGGTTGATTCATCACCAGAGATTGACGAGGTGAGATTAGAGCTAGAAAAGATAACGAAGACCAAAAACTGAAGGTATGATAGTGAGATCAAGAGCAAGATGGGTTCAAGAAGTGGAAAAAAAAGTTACAAAATACTTCTGAGACCTAGAAAACCGCAACTTCGTAGACAAGACAACGAACATTGAGAAGTTAGACGGAGGGCTAATTACTGATCAGGAAGGAGTTCTGAAAGAAGTTCAAAGGTTCTATGACAATGTCTACTAGGTCAGGGAAGTAACTAATACTGACTTGAAAGTCCACTCTCCAGTTGTTCCTATCCTCTCGTGTTCTGATAAGGAAAAACTCGGACTAATTACGTAGAAGGAACCAGCTTATTCTATGAAAAAAAAAAGAAAAATAATACGAGCGCAGGCCCAGTTGGGTTAGCAGTTGAATTCATTACATTTTTCTTTCAGGAACTAACGACATTTCTTGTTTGTTCTGTAAATATAGGGTTCCAAAATAATGAATTGTCTGTTTATGCAAAAAACAAGGAACAATAGCATGCATTCCAAAAGAAGAAAACCAAAACGACCGATAAAAAACTGGCGTCCAATATCACTATTAAACACTATACACAAGACTGGTTCAGGTTGCATTGCAAACAGGTAGTTCCCAACATTATTCATCAATGTCCAAAAGATTTCTTAAAAGAAGATATATTGGGGAAACATTAGAATGCTATCACACACACACACACACACACACACACACACACACACACACACACACACACATATATATATATATATATATATACTGAGAAAGAAAATATCCCATGTATGATCTTCATATCTGACTTTGACAAGCGTTTGATAGTGAATCTTGGATATTTTTGGAGAAACCCCTTGTATTCTATAACTTTGGCCCTGATATAAACAGATGGATCAAGACATTTTATAACCAAATCAACACCTGTGTGTCAGTCAATGGTCAATATTCTAAATGGTTTGACATTTAAAGAGGAGTGAGACGAGGAGATCCATCACGACCATACCTCTATTTAATTTGTGTCGAAATTGTGCTTATGATTAGACAGAATAGATCCATACTGGGTATCAAAATCAAACAAAAAGAAAATTTGTTAGCTCAGTTTGCTGATGACACAAATTTATATCTTGATGGATCTGAAAAATCATTTAAAGAGGCTTTAGCTGTCCCTTATTTGGGATCCTGGAACGTTTAGTGTTTTGGGCATAAACTTCAACACGAATACGAAAAATATTTGTTGTTCTAACTATGACGATAAGGACTGACACCATTCGGCAACATCACTGTATTGAAGTCTCTAGTAATCTCTAAAGTTACTCATTTGCGTATTAATTTATCAGATCCACCAGACAAATGTATTAAAAATAGATAAGATTTTCTATGACTTTTATGGGGTGGTAAGAGGAACAAAATCAAGGTCAGTAGTCTACCAATCATATAAAAAGGGGGATTGAAAATGGTGGATATAAAATCTTTCATATCCGCCATGAAGCTGGTTAAGGAGACTGAAATTAGATCCTTACTGGTCACAGTAGACCTTTAACATGTACCTAGAGCAAGAAACTTTAAAAAACTATGATAATAAGCTTGCAAATGTTTTAGTGGAAAAAAATAATAATGCATTCTGCAAATATGTGCTTCGACATTATAGAAAGCTATATCTACTTTGTTGTCCTGTCTTTAAGGTCAAACAACTGGTTGATGTCAATGGTCAAATATTAGCTTTAGAGACTTCAAAGAAAATCTATTTCCATCCATACTGAGAACTGATTTTCTTACATATACTGGTACAATGGATGCGATCAACCAGTACCAGATCAAACTGAGTATTATCCTTAGTGCCCCAAGACTTCAATGACACCTCTATTGTACACATCTACAAGAGGAAGGGTGACACAGCGTCCTGTGACAATCATCATGAGATATCCCTCTTGTTTATAGCAGGAAAGATTCTTGCCAGGGTCATCTTGAACAGACGTATCACCCACATGGCAAACTCCATCACACTGTGGGTTAAGTGCAGCATGGGCACAACCAAGGTATTTTTTTTACCAGCTACAGGAGAAATATGTGGAGAATCATGAGCTCCACAACGCCTATAACACCAACAATCAGACTGGCTTGTGGAAGATCCTTCACAAGTTTGGTTTCCCGAAAAAGCTCATCTCACTGATCGTTTCATTCTATGATGGCATGCAGGCGAGGGTGGAACAAAACCGATATACCTCTGACCATTCCCATTGAGAAATGGAATGCTGCAATGCTCACTGATGGATTCCGTGACTGTGACAAGACGGTATACATCCAGTTTTGTTCTGATGGAAAACTCGTTCACTTTGGATGACTTCAGGACAAGATTATGTAAGGCCTTTCTGAGAACGTTTTTCTTTTCTGACGATTATGCACTCATTGTACACTCCCATGAAGACATCCTGTGCATCACAGATCGCTTTGCAAGAGTCTGCAAACGCTTTGGACTTACGATCAGTCTTGGTAACACTGAGGCCCTCTACCAGCCTGTACTGTCCAGAGCTGACAGTGTTCCACCACCACCTGTCGTCATCAACAACACAGAGAAAACAGTGGACAAGTTTTGCTGTTTGGGCACGCCTTGTAAGCGGCAACGGATCTCTGGATGCAGAAGTGATGCTTCACATCTTAAAGGCCGGCTCTGCCTTTGGCAGACTCTCAGCGTGTCTGTGGCAAGACCAAGGAAGCAAACTGAGCACTGAAGTCGCCGAGTACAGAGTTGTGGTTCTTAGTGCTCCCCTCTACTGTTGTAAAACGTGGACCACGTACCGTTGTCACATCCAACAACTCGAATAGTTTCATCAACGATGCTTGCGCAAGATCTGCAACATCAAATGGCAAGACAGAGTGTCCAAGCTACAGGTCTAGAAGAAGTGTGGCCTACCCAGCATTCAGTGTATACTCATCAAAAGCCAGCTCCAATGGACAGGACATGTTGTCCATACAGAGGACAGGAGAATTCCAAAGATGCTGCTCTCTATGAACACTGAATGAAGGACAACATGACCAAGGAGGGCCTCTCAAGAGATGCAAAGACACCTTGAAGGGAACTCAAAAAACTACAACATCGCTTCCAGAGAGGATGTCACCCTTGACAGAACTCAGTGGAAACAATTGTGTACCCATGGCACAGAGACATCTGAGCGCAACAGAGCAGCTGCCATCCAGGAAAGGAGGAACTGGAGAAAAACGGGGCCGATCCATGCAGCATCTGTGGACGACTTTGCTCCTTAGGAACTGGTCTTCATTCCCATATGAGGACCCCCATCAGCAGATCACCTGCCTGTCTTCTCAACCATCGGACACCTCGGGGAAGCGTCAACAGGTTTCCATGACCAAAGTGGAGAGCGACACAATTAGGCATACTTGACAGAAAGGAACAATGAGACTGGTTACGGCTGCATGACACTAGACTTGAGTAGATTCCGAGATGGTCGATGACTGTGATTTGCCTCAGTGTTTCTAACAGCATTCAAGTTCTGTGGAAAAGTAAATCGGGCAGGTGGCTGGGAAATCATCCACACTAACACAACAGAAAGTGTGTAACTGCCCATCTGAATTGTCTTTTCCTGATGTGGTCAGTTCCTGTCTGATTCCAGTCAATTTCAAGATTGAAGCCAAAGGCAAATCATGATGATCATTTACGTACAGGACTAACTTTCATTATTCTTCCTGATATCATCGGCATTTTTAATAAGTTGGGTTTCTTCTTTTCTATGGAACATTGAGTTTAACCCCATAGTAGTGCAGCAAAATGCACAGGTGTCATCACATAATGAATATCAAAACAGCAGTTTCAACCCTATTCATACACCCATTTATCTTGGGATCATTTACATATAATCCGAATTCTGGGTCTGAAAGAAACTTGGAAAAAAATCTCTCTCTCTCTCTCTCTCTCTCTCTCTCTCTCTCTCTCTCTGTCTCTCTGTCTGTCTGTCTCTGTCTGTCTGTCTGTCTGTCTCTCTCTCTTCTCTCTCTCTCTCTCTCTCTCTCCACCTCCTCCTCCTCCTCTTCAACTATCACCGCCAACACCATCATTGAATATTAAATATATATTATTTAGATAATTAAGCAAAGAAACGAATACAGGCATCAAAGCAAAGAAACATAGCTGCTGAAAGATCAACGTTGTAAATACAGAGAGAGAGAGAGAGAGAGAGAGAGAGAGAGAGAGAGAGAGAGAGAGAGAGAGAGAGATTACATCCATGGCATATGTGATGCAGGTAATGTCAATCCAATGTTAATTGTAAACGGATGACGTTTCCACAGAAGGAGAAGGATAGCCGTCACATTATCATGTGGTTTCAAACTGGCCAACTGAGCTCCCCGTTTCTCACACTGTATATTTGCCGTATGATGTAATAACCCTCTCTGACGAAAGAGAAAATAGCACGTGCCAGCCACCTCGAAACCTTCCTGGAAAAAAAAAATCATGGAACAAAACAGAATGAAAGAGAGAGAGAGAGAGAGAGAGAGAGAGAGAGAGAGAGAGAGAGAGAGTCGTTAAGAAATCGAGGCTTGAACACAATGCAGAATCACAGAAATTTCATTCCAGTTTCCTTCACACACGTCCTCAGTATCTGCTGTTCACATTCAAAAAAAGAGCAGCTGCAACAGCAGCAGTAGCAGCAGCAGCAACAACAACAATGATAACACACTCACATGCACGCACGCACACAACCACCATCACCACCACCACCACCACCAATCCACTTTGTCAGCTGTTACGATCATGTACAGTCCCACATTTAAGGGGTGTACATTTCCAGTAGTTCTTTGCTTGTGGTCACTCTCGCAGTTGCAAAGGATGAGGGGACAGGGGTGGTGGGAGATGAAGAGAGATCTGTTTTTTTTAAAAAATATATCTCAGGAACTGATGATTCCTGCACACATCAATAATGTATGCTACCACGTCTGGCTGAGTTTGAATTTTGTGTTTTGGTCAGAACACTCAGAAGCACGTCTTACTTGGTGACAGACGGACTATTGACTCAGTGAGGGCGGGTTTCTTTTAGTTTACTGGCTAAGCACGCCACTTACAACCCCTCGAACAGAGGCAAGAATCAGGTCACAAATCGAAGTCAGCACATGATGCAAAATATTAAATGTCAGTTATAATAGTTTTAGCATCAGTGCAATGTCTTCAATACTATTTTCAAGAATCAGACAACATATTTTCAAACATCAATCTGATACAATTCCTCTGATGACAGTGCAGTTAAAATCTTTTGAATGTCAGGATTATAAATTTTGCGAATGTTGCAGACACAGTAAAGGGAGATAAGGACAGGGTCACAGGTTAATGAATAGCCAGGTATTGCCCACTACCCCTCGTGATTGATGCTGGCATGTAACCTGGCAATATCAGGAGGGATCAAGGGAGAGCAAGATCATCATCATCATCATCATCATCATCATTAACATTATTATCATTATTATCATTATCATCATTATCATTATTACTATTATTATTATTTTGGTGGTGGTTTTATACTAACACCTATACCGATATTAACTGTTCTGTAAATGATGACGATCTTGATGACGACGACGGTGATGATGATGATGATAATGATCACGATCATGATGAGAATGATCCTGATGATGATGATGATAATGATGATGATAACGATACTGCACTATATAAGGCCGAAATCTGCTACTGTTTATTCAGTTCGAATCCAGGTAGGAGTTGCTCTTGGCTTTTCCCGCTAGTGATCAATGTATTTTCTTTCCCTCTATTGGAACAAGGATTCCTAAACTTCCTCGTTACATCAGCAACGCCAATTATCTTTACCCATTAGCAGTAACACTTTCTCTCATGACTTTGGATCAAGTTTTACCTCTGTTACCTCATGTCGTGCCTGGGTGGCAACAGATATCATTACACAACTTAGCATCACATTCGGTTTGGTCAGAAGATGCTTTGTTATTTCTGAATGCAGAATCGGCAAATATGTCCCAGTAATTCAAGAACTCGAGGGAGAGACAGAGAGAACCCGAGATTTGAGCAAAGTGTTGTAAAGTTATTCGGTTATTATTTGGGGTATGTGAACTATCGGTAGTGACGTTTTAATTTTCATACAAAAAGGGAAACACTAAGAAATGTTCTGATTTGAACCGAACAAGTTTATCTCCCCCCGCTCTCGATTCCTCTTTGAAATATTACCGGGAAAACGGATGAAGCTGACATACCTGGTGACACCTGGTATAGCCACAGTTGTCTTCGTCCCGTCCATCTGAACACTGCACCATGTAATTACAGGCCAGGTGAGGTTCCAGGCCGTGTAGACCTTTCCAGTTCTTCTCGGTGCAGTTCCATTTTGCGTCTGAGAGGCGGACGGGTGTGGAGTCTTCCTGACGGCACACATGGACCCGTAGTGTACGTGCCTGTGCGCGCGCGTGAGTGCGTGCGTGCATGCGTGCGTATGTGCTTTTGTGTGTGTGTGTGTGTGTGTGTGTGTGTGTGCGCGCGCGCGCGTGTGTGTGTGTGTGTGTGTGTGTGTGTGTGTGAAAGGGGAAGAGAGAGAGAGAGAGAGAGAGAGAGAGAGAGAGAAGAGAGAGTGTGTGTGTGTGTGTGTGTGTGTGTGTGTGTGTGTGTGTGTGTGTGTGTGAACGTGAGAACGTGTGCGTGTGAGTTACACAATTGCAGGGGGGGGGGGGGGGGAGGAGAGAGAGAGAGAGAGAGGGAGAGAGAGAGGGGGTGGGGGTGGGGGGGGGGATGTGTGCATAAGATGATTTGTGGGAATGCGCAGATGGATGATCAAACCAATGCGTGCACAGAATGTGCGATGACAGCTTGGAGGGCAATGTAGGAGACCTGCTTATGCTTGCTGTGTGGGCTTCTTCTTCTTCTTCTTCTTCTTTGTGAACGCCTTGGTCTATACAGTCAGTCCAGCCCTTGTGATGAATAGTGCCGTTTTCTCCAGCTCTTGTACATTGCCGCAAAGCTTTGTCATTAGAGCTGTCTCTGTTGGCCACACCTCTCTTCTTGGCTGTTCACGTGATGGGCATTTTTGGAGCACATGCTCCGCTGTCTATACTTTCTGCCCACAAGGACAGACTGGAGATGGCACCACCTAGAGTTTCCGGCACAAGTGACGGTTAAGTCTGTTGTGACTGGTGTGAAGCCTCACCAGGACACTTTGTTGCTCTCTGGACAACAGATGATAATCATCGTTGGGTGTCCTGGGCGTTATGATAGTCCGGATGATGCTTCGCATCTCGTTGTAGGTGATGCTGTTATTATACTACTTCCCTTGAGCACCCTCCCTCGCTAGGTGCTGCTCCTCCATCTGCCATAGCATTAGTTGCTGACCCATCGGTATAAACGTGAATCCACGCCGCCTGAGGGTAACGTTCAGCAGTCATGGCAAGAGTGAGGGTTTGTTTTATTTTCTCGTCCTATTTTTCCCCAGGGATAAGACAGGTAACAGTACCAGCCGCCGTGGCGAAGTGGTTAGCGTCGCGGACTCCCGGCTGGGAGGTCGTGGGTTCGAATCCCATCAGTCATGTGGGTTTTTCTGCCCCGACCAGCTCCTACCCAGAGTTGAGTTTGCTGCAGACTCAGTTGGGAAGACTGGGACCACACAGTCGAGTTTCATCCACTTAATGGATGCGTTTCTGAGTGTGTTGCTCAATTTTCATGACCAACACTGCAGGTGTCTGTATCTCTCGGGCCTGGTTGACGCCGGGATATATTATGAAAGGAAGCGTAGAGTACAGCCCTGTCATGTAGTCTCAGACCGAAATGGAAATCGTAGCATCATCTCTTAATCATCCTCCATTCTCATCGATCAGCATAAAAAGTCTCAATTTCTTTGGCCCTTCATGCCCTGCTCTCATGGTGACTTCAATTGCGATGTCCTCTCCACGTCTGTGGCTTTGGTTTGGTTTCGTCGGGGTCACCGGTATCGGCGGGTCCCATGGGGACTGTCGTTGGACGGACGTGGTGGCGCCCTCCGGAGGGAGAGCTCACTCAAGCCGGCTCCACGACTAAGCAATTATTGTCGTCTGTAGGGGGCTTAGTAAGTGGTGTCCTGAGTATGTTAGATCAGAACAGGCGCCACTGAACACCACCGAAGTGACTCGGCAGCAGTGCAGTGTCTCCTCCGGTGGGTTGCCTCTTGACGGCTTGATATTGACTGTTCCCTGTGATTGCCGGTGCCGGGGCTACGGCGGGGCCGACCAGGCTGTGGCTGTGGACTGGGTGTTGGAATGAGCGGCGTGGGTGCACTGCCTCTGAGAAGCGCAGAGGTTGGGACAGCAAAAAAAAAAAAAGAGAAAAAAAAGACAGGGAACAGTGGTGGAGACTCTGATGTTGGACTGGTCTGATGGTCACAGTTCTGGAGTGTTTGAGGGGCAGATGTGCAGTACGTCATCTTGCAGTTTGTCTTGGTACTGTCCAAAACAGCCTTTTCCCTTCGTAGAAGAAACTGCTCCTCTTGAGACGATTTTTGGTAGAGCCATCCAGTGTATTTTATTGGATGATCAGGGAGACTCTGACATTTTCTTGCATGCATCATCATCTTGGTTCTCTCCACTGATTCAAAGGCTGGATGCTTGTGAGTCACTCCAATTTCTTTATGGGCGTTGACCTCATTGCTCCGGTGATAATGCGCAGGGTCTGATTTTTGGACTTTATCCAGTGTTAGCTGGGTTGTCTTTGAACACGTCAACAGGCTGTGGAGCCATATTTAAGATGTGGTCTGACTGAACCCTGGTAGACAGTTTTCAGTATTCTCTCATTAGCTCCCCCAAGTGGTGCCTGCCAACTTGCATAAAATTGTCAGCTTTCTTCTAGCCTTTGCCTCTACACTAGTGATGTGTGGCTTCCAGGTCACCTTGTCAAAGGTTTCACCATGTGCCAACGTATGTTGCTTCTTTATTCTTTTTCAGGTGAGTTTCTCCAAGGGTGATGGTGCCAGCTTTCTGTTTTGTAGACAAGGTGAAGAGGGTCATGGAAGACTTATCCTTATTGATGGTAGTGCACCATTTCTCAGCCCAGCTGTTTAGTTGATCTACCACTTGTTGCATACGGTGGGTGGCAGTTGATGCAAGGTCTTCCTTGCACCACATCACCAGGTCATCAGCGTAAAGTGCTGTCTTGATACCCTTTGGCATCTCCGAGACTAGGTCGCTGTGAAAAGCATGAAGAGTGTTGTGGATAGAATTCCCCTGCGCGACACCAAGACACAGCAGAATTTTCTTGCTATGTGTTCAGTCCAGAAAGATTCATGCTTTGAGGTTGTAGTGGTAGGGTTAGATCCACTTGCACATACTATCAGTGACTCTATTCCTCAGCAGTTTGACAAGTAGTCTCTCCATCCAGACTTTGTCAAATGCCTTTTGGAAGTTGATCCAGGTGACAAAGCTTTCGTTCCTGAAAAGCGTCCTCAATTTCTTGAGACAGATAAGTAGCCGGGTCTTCAGTGGAGCGGAACTGGCGGAATCCAGCTTGTTCTGATGCAAGGAGGTTAGCTGATTCCATGTGCCATCAGAGGCGCTCATTCCCAATTCTCTCCATGGTCTTCACAATACAGATGGTTAGACTGATTGGGCGATAACTGAAGGACTGTCTGGGACCCTTACCTTTTTTCAGGATGGGGATCATGATTGCCTTACGTCTGATTTGTGGTAGTTTTTTCATTCTTCCCAGCTGAGGTTAAAGACCTCGAGGAGTTTGTTCACTGTTGCACTGCTGTGTAATAGCATTTAATAGCTGATGCCACCTGGTCCTGATGATTTCCTTGCCTTCACCTTATTTAAAGCAGATCTAAGTTCTGTAAGTTTGATGGGCTGCCTCATAGGTTCTACTCTGGTTTGTTTTCGTGTTTGTTCTATTTGCTCTCTTTGTGCTTCTCGTTGTGTACTGGGGCTGACTGGGATGTTGCTGTGATTTGCGTACAAATCTGCAAATCTGTTACCTGCTTGTTTCCCAGGTTGCATGTTCCCATTTTCTTACAGCGCAACTTTTGCTCTGCTATGTTCTTCATCATTGAGCTGTTTGATTAGTCACCAGAGTTTCCATCTGTCTTTCTCAAAATTTAGGGAAGTGGTGTTCTCCCTCTAACTTCTTCTGCTTGCTTGCAGCTTGTATTTGAGAAATCTGGCTTTAGCCTGCTGGGGTTTGATGTTGTTTTCATCAGACGGGAATCTTCTGCTGCCCTCCTGGCTTCTGACAATTCATCTTCTAGGGCCTTAAGTTCAGTACTCCAGCATAGCTTGTGATTCAAAACAATAAACAAAACAAAACCTGGTGCCTCTTGGTATGGTTTCAAGGGCAGCCTTTAATATGCACTCATTGAAGTCCTTCACGACCAGGTTGATGTCTCTCGCCCTTGGACTGTAATGTCTTGGGTAAGAGTGCTGGTTCGGTGGCTGAAGGCCATCCAGTCTGCCATCTTGTAGTTCCACCAGGGGAAGGTGGCTGTGGTGCAGGCGCCAAGATTCAAGTGCAGGAACACAGGCCGATGGTCGCTGCCACCCAACTGTTCTCCAACGTCTCGCTGGACACACTTGTGAATGTGTTCTGTGCAGAAGGCCAGATCTGGAGTATAAGTGGTGTGCCACCTTCTGGAGTAAAAACGTTGGAAACTCAAAAGGACTGTTGATCAGGATTAGATGATTGTCATTTTGTCTTCGCCCCTTCGATCCATATTGTCATATACCCAGCTTTGAGAGTGGCTGTTGAAATCACCAGCTACAAGAAAGCTGGGATCAGCCATTGCAATGGAGTCAAGAGACAGCGACCTGTCATTTGGGCAGCAGAAGTTCACAAGTTGAAGTTGTGCATTGCTAGCCTGGAGTTTCGGCGCCTGATATTCAGAGTCCTCCATGTGTGTTGTGACAAGGCCGGCATTGATGCTATTTCTGACAAGGGTCAGTATTCCCCCTTTGCGATGGACTGTTCTGTCGTACCTGAAGCACTGGTTGATGCTCACTTTGACGGACTTGTGGCTCTGCAGGTCAGCCTCCTGGATGCAGTAGACTTGCACAATCTTTTCTTGCAGGGTATGCTCCAACTCTTTTCATTGTCCTTTCATTCAGTGCACTTTCGGCATCCCAGTGCATGACCAAGAAAGGACCCTGCTCTCTGGAGCTCTTGCGTATTTTGGTGTAGTGATTAGCTCTCCATTCTCACTCTATGGCGCCATACAGTGGAGGACTTGACCTCCAGCTGCTGTGGTTGGACTCCATTGCGGCTCGGAGCCCAGCGCTGCACCACCTGGAGGGACTTCTATGGGCGAACACCATTCTTGGAAACGAGCTGGTCGTGTAGACATAACGGCGAATTACGCATGGCACTATGGTTTGTTAGAAGGTGAACTCTGGCTTGGCAGTACTGTCTTTAATCTTCTGGGTTTCTGTCAGGGTTCCCCCACCCTTAGCTCATGGCCTAAGGACCTGCCCTGTGATGTCAGGAGGGTCGAGGTTTGAATGCGCCTCTTAACCACATGATGTTCTCCGGGGTATTTTGAGAGGACAGTACTGCCACTTGCTGAACCCACCTGGGCCGTCCTGATGATGAAAACCGCCAGTTGGCCCAGGGCTGCTTATTCATCCAGACAAGCCTGGATTATTCACTGATAACCCCCATATCTGGAAGCTGTTTGTCCATCCGACACTTGCGACCCGCTGGGTTGTGGATAGTTGCCCACTACCGAATTGGAGGTAGTTTGACCCTAGGCTGCGTGGGGTTTCCTTGCCTCTCTCTTTTGCTGCGCTGCAGCTGTCCTTTCTTCACATAAACGGGCACCATTGTGGATAGAGGAGCGCAATCTAGCTCGATCCATAGCAGTTGTTTCTCATGTGTCAGGGTTGATGTTAAACGCTTTCAAGGCGAGTGGCTTTGAAGCGTTCTGTCTGACCTTTATGGAAACGGCATCTTTGTTACAGCTCACTATAGAAGAGTCTCTTGGGTAGCCAGTGGTCTGGCATGTGGCCTGCATGACTTGCTCATCGAATCTGAGACAGCATCAGTATGGGGTGAAAGCTTGGCAGGAATGCTTGGTCGAGCACCTCTGTGTCTGGTGTTTTGTCCCACCATTTCACGTTTAACAGACTTCTTAGGCGGGTTGTGTGTAAGTGTTTCAGCTTCTTTGCATGCTGTTGGTACACTGTCCACGTTTCACGTGCATAGAGGAGTGTGAGGCGAACATTCATTCTGTGCACCCTCAGCTAAGTCTCTAGACTGATGCCTCTTCTACTCCAAACATTGGTTGTGTAGTCTGCCAAAGGTTGCTACTTGCTTTTGCAATTCTGATGCTCACTTCATCGTCGATGGTGAAGTTCCAGGGCAGTGTGCTGCCAAGGTAAGTAAATTTACTCACTGCAGCGAGTCTCACACCACTGACTGTGATGTTAGGCTTCACGTAGGGTCTGCCTGGCATAGGTTGATGCAGAACTCTGTCTTCTTTGTATGTTTCTGTGGTCAGACTGAAGTTGGCCAAGGCCATGGAAAATTTATTGATGCTGGATTGCATATCAGTTTCTGAACTACTGTTGAGAGTGTAGTCATCAGCGAGCAGAAAGTTCCCGGTGATGTCTGTCATAACCTAAGATTTTACCTGGAGACTTGTGAGATTAACATTTTCGCAACACGTCGCGAGGATGATCGTGCCACCCGACCTACCACTCGGCGACATGGGGCGAAAACACACGCGGCAAGTGATCTGTCACTCAGGATTCTTCAGGAGAATGATAGAGACGGCCTTCTAGAAATAAACAGGACCGAATTTCCCGGATAACGTTTAACCAGTGGTGTCAGCGTACAACTACAGTCCTCCCTACGTCGTATCGTAGCAGGCTACTAACAGTCGTTTTTTTACACTGATTAGTTTGAAGAGAAAGCAGCCAGCCCGTTGACGTCTTCAAGCACTGAATCAGTGCTCCTTATTCGAAGCATGTCATTTTCAACTCAATCAAACCGCAAAATAATTATTTTGACTTTTAAAACATTTATCATCGAAGAGCTGAAAGATATCTCTATTTCACTGTATAAAAATAAAGTCATTGTTGGATTTAGGCTTTTAAGGAAAATTAATTAAAAAGGGTCAAAATAAGGTGACCTGGAAGAATTTCAGTGATGTGACTGCAGTGTTAACTGGGCACATAGAGCAAAACGAGGGTCTGTGTTGATAGCGTTAAGCAGCTGTCCATCTGTTCTGAATCTGATGTGGATGCCCTACGTCTCCTCTGAAAGCATCAGTCATCATTGCAGAGAACATGATGTTGAAGTTAGTGGGTGCCAATACGCGCAGCCTTGGTTTTTTTTTATGACAGGGAATGGGCTAGATGTCTGTCTATTGTCCTGGATTTAGGCCTGCATACCTCCATGGAATTGCCGCACAATAGAGATGAATTTTGGTAGGCATCCATATTTGGCCATGACCTTCCACAGGCCCTCTCTATTGACAGGACCGAAGGCATTATTCAGTCGACGTAGGTGTAGAACATGTCAAAATTGTTCCTGACATTTTCGTGGAGCTGTCTAGCAGCAAATACCGTATTAATAGTTTTGCTGCCTTTCTGAAGCCGCCCTGGCTCTCAAGTCAAAGGTCTTGCTCAAGGTGTGTTATTAGGCGGTTCAGCAGAATCCTGGCAAGTATCTTGCCTGCCATGGAAAGGAGGGATATGCCTCAGTAATTGTCACAGGCCTGGATGTTCCCTTTGCGCTTGTACAAAAGGATTATAGATGCATCTTTGAACTCCCAAGGGATCGTCTCCTGTTGCCAAATCAGAAAATTAGTGCGCGCGGTTGAAATGTTCTGCCCAGCGTTCCAAGATCTTTTCCCCTGTCAGTGATCAATGCGTTTCCATCGGCGCTCAGCAGAGGGGAAGATCCTGATGATGTAGATCGATACCGCATCATAAGCTCTTCATATCATGCCTGTCAGCATATCCTTGATCTTGCCAGCTTTATTGCTCAATCATGTATCTTGCATCTTCTGTAGTTTCTCTTGAACTGTTCGCGTATGTTGCTGAACGCCTATTTTTTGGAGGTGGACTTGGTGTCACTGAGGTAGAAGTTGTTTCTCATCCACTAGCCACTGGATATCATTGCAGTTAGCATCAAACTAGTCCTTGTGTGTCTTGGCTGCTGGTACCAGGATCTACGTATCAGTGTTGTACACCATTGCTCTGAAGGTCGTCCAGTTGGCTTACATATCTGGGTTCTCCAGAGAGGCAGACTTCAAGAATTCTTCCAGATGGTCTATAAACAACTGCTTCGTTCTGGTGTTCTACAGCTTGGTAACACTAAGCCATTTTGGAGCCTTCTTGCCTTGTGGGCGTTATTTTGGGTTGGATACGGTTGTTAAACTTACTGTCTATGAGACTGGTCAGTCCAGCACTCGGCATTGCACGTGGAGTTGGTGACTCTTACATCCAGTCTATCCCTCTACCTGACAATGGCGTAGTCAATGCGATGCCAATGCTTGGAGCAGGGATGCATTCATGGTGTCTTGTTACGGGTAGGGAGGCGGAAGACTGTGATCAGCAATTTATGTTCAGCACAGGTCTGGAGTAGCAGGAGACCGTTGCTGTTGCAGAGGACTTTTTCGTGATGCCGATGATACTTTCCCAGGAGTCATTGTCAGAACTGACTAGCGTTGAGATCACCAAGTATGGTGAGCTCGTCTGCTTTGGGACAGCAGCAATGATGATAGAGTGAAGATCCTCGTAGAATTTGTCCTTCATATCATCTGGTTGGTCATGGTCGGCACGTAGGCGCTGAGAATTGTCAGGTGTTTCTTTCCAAATGAAAGAGAGAGTTTCATAATCATCAATCTGTCGATCTCCGCCTTTAGAGCTTCAGCTAGCTGGTCAACAAGAGCTGTCTTCACCGCAAAGCCGTCACCAGCCTCTCGTCGCTCTTCACTCTCTTTTCCGCTCAAAAAAAAAAAAAAAAAAAGATATAGCCAGAGCCGCTGTCACAAAGTTCACCCTGTCCCACAAGCCGGATCTCACTGAAGGTTGCGATGTCGATGTTATACCGAACGAGTTCTTTTTCTTTTAGATCTGTTCTCCTCTGAGGCTTCTCCTTGAGTCACAATGAAGCATGTTCTTTTAGAGTGTTGGGACTTGCATGATGTGAGACACAAAAACATTTTACAGCAGAGTCCATGAAAAACTGTTCAGAGACGTTCCGCCTGACGCGATCTTTGAGTTCTTGAAAGAGATTAACATTTTTCATCGGATCTGAGATTTTACAGCAGAAAGATTTTCAACAAACTTCGGATGGGATTTTCTATGTATTTTAAAGAACTGTGTGAATGAATGACTTATGAGTTGATTTTAACGTGGTGACAGCCCTGATTTGACCCTGTGTGGTCGGCTGGGCTATAAGCAACAATATCTTATCTTATCTTGTTTGCATCGTCTCTATTCAGGAGGATGCGCACATTCCATGTGCCAAGGGTGAGAGGAATCATCCTCATCTTTTTTCTTCTTTGAATTTCCCCTCCAGCTGTAATAGGCTGGCCAGGGAAGGATGGAACAGGGAATGTTTAGGACACCTTTGTTTTAGGCCTTTCCTCATGCTATGGAGGTGAGCTGTGTCATCCTTAAAAGAGCTGCTCAGTCGATCAGGTGGCTACCCAACTCCACTGCTGTTCCAGTTCAGTGGAGAAAGACGCTATGACCTGAGCCACCTGTGTGCAGGTTTGCAGCTACGTCTGGTAGTACCCCATACCTGCCGCTTCGTCACTCGCCCATCTCCACAGAATGTAGGAATGAGATAGGGAAATGGTGAATAGGGATAGATGATGATGATAAAAGTGACTTGTACAGTGACTTTGTTTAAAGTGAGGAGGACTCGAGCAATTAGTCGACCTCACTCTTTCGTCTACTTCCATCTGAGTCTAGCAGCAAGACAGATTCAAGACCGCTGGAGATGGAATCAGATGCAGTGGATGGCCATGATGTCTTTCGTGTCTCACCATGCCCTATGCACTCCACAATGCGTCACTAGGAGACGCCTTCCTGCCCGTTGAATAGGGTTCGTGATTTTCTCCTCGCAGTCCACCGAGTCCAGTCTTCCCATGCTTAGGTAGACAAGTCCTATCTCACCAAGGGTTTGAATCCCGTTGCCTACCCTCCCCTGGTTCTTCCAGCCTGCCAAAGCTGCTGCCCAGGGTGTGGCCGGTGTCAGTTGTTAACAAATGTGGGGAGCCACAGGTGAGAGCTGAGGGCAAGGGAGGGTCACAGATGGATGTGTGGCCCTAAGAAGGACTAGGCAAGCACGCCCACCAGATATACTACCTCTGTCAGACACCTGCTAATGTGTGGGGTGTATGGGGTGGGGGTGGAGGTGTCCAATAGACGGTTATAGTGATAACTACAAGGCTAATGTTATGAAGGAATTCCGTTAAAACATAATGAAGAAAATGAGACGACCGACTTGTTCGTAAAAGAAATAGGTTAATTTTGCACAAACCACAAACGAGCCGTGACACGATATATACTCAAATCAACAAGCATTTATATACTAAATAGATATACTAGAAAGAGGAAAATCAAGAGTGTAAACAGGTCAATATTACTTTGTTTTTTGAAAAAAAAGACAAAATTTGACATGACTAATAAGAGGACACCATCTTCAAAGTCAAGAAACATGACATATACATAATTGTACTGAGAAACGTATCTTCCCTTTAAACATGGAGAAAAGATAAAGTGGTGGGGTGGGAATGGGGTGGGGGGCTATAATAAAACGAAGGTACAAAGACCAGACGTTTTGCTTTTCCGCAGCTTAAGTGAGAACACGACTGTTTAGTTTATACAATGAACTGAATACTTCAAATATCAACCTATTTGAAGACACACACACACACACACACACACACACACACACACACACACACACACACTGACATTGCAGAAATGAGTACTCGCCTGAAAAACAGTAAACAAAAGGCGACATCCGGGTGGACGCGGGGTTTCTGTATCACCTCCATGAAGACATACACAATCCCCTCTGTCAAGAGCCAGGGGTGCCACTCCGTTGCTACATCATATAGTGTGCTTGCCTGCCACACTCCAGAAACGCCAGTCCAATGCAGCTTAATGTTCTGCATTTGTATCATGAAGATGTACAGGAAGCTGAGCATCATGACATGCCCGGAAGCAATGCTCAGCATCCGGACGTAGTTTTTTTGCGGGTCATAGTGTCTAAAGTTACGCCAGCTTCCGGGTGCCATCTCTGTGTCTGAAGCACGCCTATAGCACAAAGGATGGTCAGACCAGTTAATGTGTCGAAAACTTCATCTGGCTCGTTGCAAAGGGATGCAACAGCAGGTGGAAATCCAAATTAAACAAAAATTAAGTGCTGTATCCGCCAAAAACATGAACAAACGAATCACAAGACAAAACGCGACGCCCGTCTTGCGCCGCATTCAGTGAGATTAGTGATTAGTCGTTCTTCATTTTCGTTGTCCTGAGTGTTAATTACTATGTCTGAAATAAAAACCTAAGCGGTCGAAATGGATCGTATTTCGTGTAGGGATTCGTTTGTTCATGTTTGGCAAATACAGTACTTGAATTTTGTTTTGAAGATCCATCTGATTGGTGAATGTGCTGAAATTTTAATCAGGTGATTGGTGCGACTTTTGATGCATGACAATGCAGTTTTTTCATTCATTTATTGTGAAGGTCACTGAAATGGAGATAATCATGGAACGATTTGAAAGGAAACCAAGAAATGCAAGCCTAAGACAGACTCATGTGTAAATACAAAGACATAGCAAAAATAACAGAAAGGGAGTCAATAGGCAAAGAGTGAGTTGTGGAACTTAGTACAAAGGAAGTCCTGAGGCCAAGAATGAGCTGTGACAAAGAGTGAGCTGAGTCACTGAGCAGAAAGGGACTCCACGGGCAGAGAGTAAGTTGAGTCACTGAGCAGAAAGGAAGTCCATGGGCAAAGAATGAGTTGAGTCACTGAGCACAAAGGGAGTCCACAGGCAAAGAGTGAGTTATGGCACTGAACTGAAAGGAGAGTCCACAGGCAAAGAGTGAGTTGTGGCACTGAGCACAAAGGGAGTCCACAGGCAAAGAGTGAGTTATGGCACTGAACTGAAGGGAGTCCACAGGCAAAGAGTGAGTTGTGGCACTGAGCACAAAGGGAGTCCACAGGCAAAGAGTGAGTTATGGCACTGAACTGAAAGGGAGTTCACAGGCAAAGAGTGAGTTGTGGCACTGAGTAGAAAAGGGCTATCACAGTTAAACATAATATGTCGATTTTCGAATAACATCATAATCTCACTGTGACC
>JADBJO010004364.1:160000-172500 GCA_016801955.1 Conus betulinus | reverse complement strand
ATTGGTAAGTGCGAGCTGAACGTAACATCGTACATTGTGGACATGACAAATCAACAAATGATTGGTAAGTGCGAGCTGAACGTAACATCGTACATTATGGACATGACAAATCAACAAATCATTGGTAAGTGCGAGCTGAACGTAACATCGTACATTGTGGACATGACAAATCAACAAATGATTGGTAAGTGCGAGCTGAACGTAACATCGTACATTGTGGACATGACAAATCAACAAATGATTGGTAAGTGCGAGCTGAACGTAACATCGTACATTGTGGACATGACAAATCAACAAATCATTGGTAAGTGCGAGCTGAACGTAACAAGGGCTTTGGAAGAAGGGGGTCTGAAGGAGAGAAAATAGAAAAGAGAGTCGAGGTGGAATCCCTCGCCAACAGCAACAGGAATGTGGAATGTCTGCATAGTGAACACAACAATGTGTTCATCCTTCGCCAACAGCAACAGGAATGTGGAATGTCTGCATAGTGAACACAACAATGTGTTCATCCTTCGCCAACAGCAACAGGAATGTGGAATGTCTGCATAGTGAACACAACAATGTGTTTATCCTTCGCCAACAGCAACAGGAATGTGGAATGTCTGCATAGTGAACACAACAATGTGTTCATCCTTCGCCAACAGCAACAGGAATGTGGAATGTCTGCATAGTGAACACAACAATGTGTTCATCCTTCGCCAACTGCAGCAGGAATGTTGAACTTCTGTATAGTGAACACAACAATGTGTTTATCCTTTTGCCAACAGCAACAGGAATGTTGAATTTCTGTATAGTGAACACAACAATGTGTTCATCCCTCGCCAACAGCAACAGGAATGTTGAATGTCTGCATAGTGAACACAACAATGTGTTGGTCTTTTGCCAACAGCAACAGGAATGTTTAATTTCTGCATAGTGAACACAACAATGCGTTCATCCCTCGCCAACAGCAACAGGAATGTGGAATTTCTGTATAGTGAACACAACAATGTGTTCATGCCTCGCCAACAGCAACAGGAATGTGGAATTTCTGTATAGTGAACACAACAATGTGTTCATGCCCATCAACAGTCAGCTTCCATCTCTAGGGAGAGAACCCTCAAGTACATAAGCTGATCATGATTGTGGCAGTTCACAGGTTGCATTTTATGCAAAGCACCACATAGAAAAATTGTGGTACTCTTAACACCACGGGAAGAACTTTATATTCCAAGAGACTCCATGAGAGGTCAGGGAGGGATAGAAAATTAAAACAAAAGAATGCAACATAAAAATCATATAAAGCAGTCATGATCAAAAGAAACGACATTTGAACCTATGATTAATGCTCTGAACAGACTGAAGGAAAGTTACTGGGAAACACACTAAGCTACATAAACACAACAAAGGGCGACAATCAGGTTGAAGAGAAAGTAATCTGTAATGAAGAAGGACAGCAGGTTAATGTGAAAACACAAAGATAATGTTCAAATACTGAACCATCAAACGAACATTACGAATACTTTAGCACCAAGCCTCAATGTGTTAAAGCTTTTCAGCAGAACATGAAAAAGAAACAATACAATGAAAATAGGTGAATTATGGTGGGAAAGTAAATGATCAGAAAACACAACTGATAACGATAGACGGTATCGGAACAGTGCGTGATTGGAAAACATTGTTGTCGAACTTACCGGAAGCAATGAAACTGTAACTAAGGAAATGACTTGGCAACGAGAGAAGCGGAAACGAGCGGAGAGTCAACCAATCGGGGTGAGCCGAGGAGGCAACGTTAGAAGTACATTTATAGTTTAACTTTTCATGGTAGCAGAGCGTAAGTATGGCGCAAAACTTTGAAATACCGCCGAGTCTAGGACCGGATACAGTATATGAGATGTGGAAAAAACGAACTTGAAGTTTGGAAGCTAGTGACAGACATGAAGCCTGAGAATCAAGCATTAGCGGTTACGCTTATCGCTAACGGGACAAACTCGAGCGAGAGCTTTGGAGATCGACGCTGCAGAACTGAACACCAGAGATGGTATGAACGTTTTAATTACTGTTCCTGATGCTCTTTTTCTTCAAGATGAAGTTGATCTAGCATATTCTTCATACTCGGATTTTGAGTCATTTAAGAAAGGGCAAAGCATGTCAATGGCTGATTACATTGTAGAATATGAAAGAAGATACACGATCTGCAAGAAATACAAGATGAAGTATCCAGATGCAGTATTGGCGTTCAAACTATTGGACAATACAGGTTTGACAGAAAAAGAAAAACAGTTAGTGTTGACTGCAGCATCTGATAGAAAATTTTCTTCTATGAAGTCTGCTTTGAAGAGAATTTTTGGAGGTCATTCAGGAGCCAAAGTTGAGGATGAAATCATAGTGAAACAAAAAGAAGCGTTTGTGACAAAGAACAGTACAAGGTACAGAGGAAGCAGATTTCCAGATCCACCTAGTTTGAGTGATCAAAGAACATGGCCAAAGAAAAAAGATCATCATCATCATCATCATCATCATCTCATCATCATCATCATTATCACCACCCACACATCACCATCATCGTCATCATCGTCATCATCATCATCACACATCATCACCAACATCATCATCATTGTCATTATTGTCATCATCATCATCATCATCATGATGAAAGATAGGAGTACGTAAGAGAATCAAAAGGCAGAGATTGAAATATGCTGCCGGCAATATCTGAACTGAAACATGCTGAAACATGCCGCTAATAATACCTCACATGAGTCACCAATTCTGACCTAAAGGCAGCATATGACGATCATCATCATATACACTCACCCATGCGTGATGACGCCATTTGTACCTCAAAATTTGATCTCAGTGTTGATTCCTCCTCTTGCTCCCCCTCGTTACATTTAGCTGAATGGTATAAGGGACCGTGGTGTTCCGAACCACTATCCTCAACACCAAAAAAACTGAACAAGCTGGAATATTCAATGAAGAGGGGAGACTCCCAGTTTTCACATCCATTTCTGATATCGGTATAGGTTTGGTGAGCATTAACTTGTATTTGAACTTCCATATAGTTTTGTAGAGAGCACGTTTGTTCTACAAAACGTACTTTTAAATAAGGTCGGGTGAAATAAATTTGAAGAGACAGCCGAAACCATTGTTCGTTGAATCCTGGACTTCCTTAGAAATATTGCGTGGTGTTTGACCCTGCTGGTAAGAAAGAATTAAAAACCCGGTAACTTCACGTGTGACTATTTGATTTTCTCTGGAACAAACGAGTAAGTCATATTCTGAGAGCTTGATTTCATAAGAACTAGATTCCTGTGAGAAATACGTGACAATCACAATCAGTTGTGCACAGCAGAAAACTGTCATTGAATACACAGAGGTTGAAGAGTCTATTGATCTGAAAAGGTGAGTCATACTGTCACAGTATCACTTTGTTGCACTTATCGACAAACTGTCGGTGGTGGATGAACTAGTGTGGAGTGAGGATAGAGGTCTCTCTGCAGAGATTTTATAATATCTGCTAGCCGGGGAAGGGGGGGGGGGGGGGGGGGGGCGTGATATCACGTATGTGACACGAATCTGTGTGTGTGTGTGTGTGTGTGTGTGTGTGTGTGTGTGTGTGTGTGTGTGTGTGTGTGTGTGTGCGCGCGTATGTCTGTGTGTACAAAAATCACAGTTGTAAACATTTCTTTCTTCACACAGAAAAGGTAGTAAATCACCTTTGATTTATATTAGTGGCAGTCGAGTGCGCACCCGCACCGCACATACACACACACACACACACACACACACACACACACACACACACACACACACACACACACACACACACCACACACACACACACACACACACACACACACACACACACACACACACACACACACATGTATGTACTCTCCTCCCTCCTCCTTCCCACTCCAACTCTCTCTCTCTCTCTCTCTCTCTCTCTCTCTCTCTCTCTCTCTCTCTCTCTCGCATACATGCTCTCTGTGTGTGTGTGTGTGTGTGTGTGTGTGTGCGCGCGCGCGCGTGTGTCTGTGTGTATATAAATCACAGTTGTAAACTTTTTTTTCTTCACACAGAAAAGGTAGTAACTCACCTTTGATTTATATTAGTGGCAGTCGAGTGTGCGCACCCGCACATACACACACACACACACGCGCGCGCGCGCGCGCGCGCGCGCGCGCGCACACACACACACACACACACACACACACACACACACACACACACACACACACACACACACACACACACACACACACACACACACATGTATGTACTCTCCTCCCTCCTCCTTCCCATTCCAACTCTCTCTCTCCTCTCTCTCCTCTCTCTCTCTCCAACTCTCTCTCTCTCTCTCTCTCTCTCTCTCTCTCTCTCTCTCTCTCGCATCTCATGCTCTCTCTCTCTCTCTCCTCTCTCTCTCTCTCTCTCCTCTCTCGTCTCTCTCTCTCTCCTCTCTCTCTCTCTCTCTCCGTCTCTCTCTTCTCTCTCTCTCTCGCATCTCTCTCTCTCTCTCTCTCTCTCTCTCTCTCTCTCTCTCTCTCTCTTCTAAATATATCCATCAGTAACAGCCTCATGAAAGACGATTTTCAGATGTCGTGTTAAAATCATTTATCCTATGATTAGGAGATGACATCATTTTGATTTCAGAAATTGTAGTTTTCTTACAGCGTCCGCTAAATTATCTGAGCAGGGCTGCCTCCTCGTGCATTTGAGTTGAAAGTGGCCATGATTTTGAAGTAGAATTGCAGTATTTCGAGAGGGAAGCTATTTGGCGGCAAGAGAAAGATGGTTGTATGACGGACTTATTATACCTCTGCCGAATTCGTATAATTACTTCAGGATTAAAAAAAAAAAAATACTCGTCTACGTTTCAAATTTGCTTGTAGAAACCTTGCATGTAGGAGAAAATGCTTTAACATGGATAATAAAAAGATTGTATGCTTTAGAGAATAATTCTCTCGAGTTGTTCTTAAACTTATTTGATTCCCAGATGCAACCCTTTTATGTGTGGGACTGAAATTTGGGGGTTAGATAACGCCGTTGATCATTGTGAGGTGGCGTATTTATTTGCTTTGAAGAAGTTTCTAGGTCTCGACAGGCATATCTGAAATGATTTGATGCATAGGAAGTCCAATAAGTATCCATCGTTCATTAGTTCAGCTGTTCGATATGCTCAGTACTGATTAAAGCTTTACACATACATCATCATAGATTGTCTCATACGATTCATGAAATGTTGTTCGACTTGGATTAAAGTGTGAAACGAACTGACTTTCAAGTATGCGTCTGTAAGCACGGATTTGGAAATGCTTGGCTGAATTTCGGTATTGGAAATCAAAATCAATTTGTTTGTGGTTTTCGGCAAAGGTGGCAAATGTAGGACGATCATACCCAAATTCGGGAACGAGATGATTAATACAGAATTGTTCTAGTATAAATTGTATACAGCCGTACCTGAAATATGATTCTGACATGTATTTGAAAAGATGAATTGCGAAATATGGAATTAGTGTTTGTGAAATAGGACCCATTTAAAAAAAAAATACTGATAACATAGACAAAATGATTTGGAATATCTATTGTGTATGCAACATGAGGAAAATGAAGTACATTTTATATTCATTTGGCAAGCTTTAGAAGATTTTCGTCATACAATTATCCCACGGATATATTATAGGCGCCCACGCTTGTTTCGTTTACGGGCACTACTCAGCTGTAACAGTTATATTAGGATTTTAATGTATTTTTTGTTCAGGGCGTTAAAGATCAGAGAAATAGTGACATCTTATCTTGTTGTTCTTCTTGTTGGTTGGTTGGTAGATTTTTTCCCTCATGAATGATACGTAACTCACCGAAAATGTGAAAAATTGTGCTCGTTCCCCTTCCAATAGCCCAGTGGCCTCACTGAATGAAAATCTGAAGTCTGAAATTTGAAGTCTGTCTGTCTGTCTGAGTCTCTCTCTCCCTCCCTTTCTCTCTCTCTCTCTCTCTCTTTCTCTCTCTCTTTCTCTCTCTCCCTCTCTCTCTCTCATACATGGAGAATAAGATTATAGCCTTATTACAAAGTTCTTGCCAAAAGATGAACTTTGCATTGCATTATCACAACCATCGATTATCCCACCGATAGACAAGTGTCAGGGACCCTGCAGCGTTTTGTAAACTGCTTACTAACTTGGGGTGTCCAACACAGACAGAACGACAGCCACACAACAGAGTCCAGTCATGGAACAACTGACAGAAAATGCTGTGTCCATCGTGCAGAGGCCAGTCGATGATCCGGTGAGAGCGGTTAGTGTCCAAGTAAAAGTCAGAACCACAGTCAGGGTCGTCTGTCCCTCCTTGTACCCGTCACTCTGTCCTTGAAGTGACGATGTCTGTCGTTTGGGGGAATTTTTTTTAATAACACGAACCACAAGGGTAGAGAACAAAATGTTTTTTTGACATGAGAGTTTGTTTCTCTTCTTTTTATGCTTTTTTTTTCATTCTCTCCTCCCCCAAACACACACGCGCACACACACACACACACACACACACACACACACACACACACACACACACACACACACACAAATACACACACACACACACACACACACACACACACACACACACACACACACACACACACACACACACAAAACAGAGAGAGAGACGTAGATGTGCATTGTTGCGTGCTCAGTAGGGCCACTGTTTTAGAGACTTCAACAGTAAGGTGATAGACAGACACGGTAGTAGGTCATGCATTTATACATGCTTCAATTAATGGATTGTAGATGGCTAGCGTCGGTTGAAAAATTGAACTGGCTGTCACATTGTTAAAATTGCTTCCATCCATGGAAAAGTCATTGTCAATTTAACAGGAGACAATCCACCAGAAAAAGGCATGGCACCACTACCGCGTCTATTCAGTGGTAAGCAAATATGTTATGATTACCACCCACTTAGCTTACTACGGTCGACAAAAAAGTTACGTCGCGCAGAGCCAAGTGTAACAAGTGTGAATTCAAAGGGAGAAATCAAGCGCGACACAAAAGATTTCGATCCAAGCCAACGTCAGAAACGTGGCGAGAAAACTGGAACTACGAGCATGACATGAAGGGACAGAGAATTCAAGCCACTGTCTTGGCTTCTTTTTTCTAACATGACAATGAAGATAGAAGATGAGGCTATACCGTTCCATTCTGGCCTAGGATCATACGGTTGGACTGCACTCTACACCTGCTTTCAAATATAGGCCAGAAAGATGCAATCAACGGCAGTGATGGTCAGGTTACTTTGAGCAGATTTGTAGAGGCGTACTTAACAAGTGGTGGCAAATCAGTGTGTGCAGTCAAAGGTTTCATATTTGAACTCTAAGATGTTGACAGATTTTGGGTAGTGCCGATCACACACACACACACACACACACACACACACACACACACACACACACACACACACACACACACGCGCGCGCGCGCGCACACGCGCGCGCGCGCGCGTTTATTCCTGATTATCTGTCACCTTATGACCGTCAACGCTAAGTGTACAACTGCAGCTATTATATTCTATGGGCTCAGTGGAAATACCGAAGCCATGCATGAAAATAAAAGATGAATATAAAATCACTGAGCTTCCAAGAAAAGGAACAGTTCTCTGCTGTCAGTTTCTTTGACGACATCTTGTGCACAGTGTATCATGGGGTGCACATTGTCGTCATGTGAAGGGCGTCCTTTCGTGTCTGAGGTCTTTCAACCTCACAGCTCATCCCTCGAAAATCGTAGCAGGCTTCCCTTCTCTGGAATTTCTCGGACTGTAACTTTCTTAGTGCCTAGTACAGGTTTCCAAAAAAGTATTTGTTGTTTTTTGGTATATCTTGTAACTTGATAGGATGTAGGAGGAAATGTGTTTCAGGAAATATAAATAGAAAGAAGGAAAAAAAATCATTGTTGAGGAGTGATGGGAAAAGGAGGTGGCTTAGCTGGTTCATGGCGGTATGATGAAAAAAAAAAACAACTTTTGTTTTTTATTCTAATGTATTGTAATGATGTTATTGATAGTAAGCTCCAGAAATAAACGATGGAAACTATCGTGTATTAATGGTTGTGATATGCATTTAAACCATCCTTGGATATGTGAATGTCTATTTGTTGATAAACAAGAATGTGCGGAAATCTTTCCTGGATATATGTGTAAGGATTGTTACTAATGAATAATTTTATGAAGAGAAATCCTTCTCTGAGATGTAGTGATTATGTGAAATGATAAAAACATTCTTGTCGTATGGAAGAGACATGAAATGATAATAACATTCCTATCTTGATGAAAGAGACGAAAGCAATATATTTTTTTTAATATGCTATGATCGTTTGTTGGTTTATCGTAAAAAAAAGGTCTATGTGGAAATCCTTTCCCCCCAGTGTGTAAAGCATGATTTCCAAAGGGTATGTGGAAATCCTTCCCCCCCCCCCCACCCCCCACCCCCAGTGTGTAAAACATGAAAAAGGGAATGTTCTATTGTGATATTGTATGGGAACTGTTTGGATTTCGCTATGGGTTTTTGCCCCCAAGTTCTGGTGAAATATAAAGTAATCGTTGGTTTTGAATATGATTAATAACCATGATGAATAATAGCCATGTTGTAGTAGGCGAGATAACCAAGGTATTATCAGTTCCTCCAGGTAGAGTCGTTGTCCTGGTGGACCGGGAACTGGTTACCACTGATAAAGGTCTGGGCGTAGCCGAGGTCTACCCCTGTCTCCACCTGCTGAGGGTGTGGAGAGGTCGACGAGGGAGTCGACAGTAACCTGTCCTGCCACTGCGCCCGGGTCTGGGGCTTAGCCTAGATCTACCCCTTGTCTCCACCCTGCTGAGGGGGTGGAGAGGTCGACGTGTGAGTCGACAGCAACCCGACGTCCAGTTGTGCCAGAGCCGCCGCTGCTGCCGAGCCAGAGCCGCCGCTCTTGAGGTATTTGAACCAGCGACCTGTTGGGCCAGTCGTACCAGAGCCGTAACTTCTGCTGTACCAGGGCCGTCGCTTTGTGGTGTTAGAACCAACGTCTTATTTTTTGCGTTTCAGCACTTGTTGTGGTGGAGCCGTCGCTACTGTTGTGGACAGTGCCGTCGCTTCGGCTTTGTGTAGACTCTGTGAGCTGCTCCTCCTGACTGTGTGAGTCCCAGGAGAGGACTTCTTCTACAGCATTCTTCACAGGAGACTTGCGACGTCTGTGGACTGTCGTGTTGAGTCGGACATGGTCAAAAGAAAGAAGAAAGAAAAGAAATTAGTGTAATGGATATAATTTATATCCCATGGATTGTATGCCTAGGATTACGGCGTGCGTTATTCTGCGGCATTGACATTGTTGTATATTGCTGTGTTTGTGTGTATTTGTGTTTGATGGCTCAAGCACCATAAATAAAATAATGTAGACTTGTTGTCTGGCTGTCCATGTTTCGAGTGTGTGTGTGTGTGTGTGTGTGTGTGTGTGTGTGTGTGTGTGAATTTAAAATCGTACACGAATCCGAATTTCTATGAGTCAGACAAACAGACACACGCACCAAAGCATCCGTAACAACGTCGATGACTCTCTCACCTTTTGCCACGTGCCCTGTACATCCCATCAGGGCGTTGCTGCACAGAGAGGCAGACTGTAGATTCCCCTGCAAGAGTGACTTTTTCTCTTCCGTTTGTACAGAACGACTGAATATAATCAGAAAACAGTTCTACTAAAAGATTCTACGCTTAATACAAAATGCGCTATCTGCGAACTTCGTTTTCTTTGCAGATGACGGCGACAGTTGTAATCTAACCGTTAGAATGTACCGCAGGATCCAAATAAGCGTTTTGTAAAGTGTAAATGTTCGCGACAGTGACAATTCAAAAGTATTGTCAAGATGTGATAGTTATGCTGATTCTAATGGCTGGCTGTTTTGCTCTTTTGATTGGAAATGTGACCGAGGTTGTGTGTGTATGGAGGGGATTGAGAACAATGGGCTGCAGATGATTGGGACCGGGGCAGACGTGAAGGAAATGAAGGCGCTGACAATTCTCCGACTCTTCTCACTTCACACAATCTGTGAATGTGAAAAAAGTTTGAAATGCGGTCACGTCCCAGAACAAACACGCTGTTGTGCAGGTTCTGTCGTCTTCGAGAATTTACAAGTAGTATGTGATTGAAAAAAAATATTTCAATCTTATATGTAAAAACGTCAACGTCCAGCAAACAAACAATCCAAAGATGTGTGCGTGAGCGTTTGTGTGAGTGTGCCATCGATGTTGGTGGTATCCGTGATGGCTGTGCTTTTCACTTTAGAAAAAAGTGCAGAGTCTGTGTGATTCAGAAACCAGAAGTACACAAGGAAGCCCTATTCAGCGAACTTTGAGGCGTAATAACGGAAGACGATTTTGATGTCTTTACCTAAATGTATGTGGGATAAAGGGTAAACTATCAAATCCTGATTTCCGTACACTTAGAACTTTATTTGATATGTAGTTATAAACTGAAATCAAACTAGACGATTACAATACTGTGGATCTTCTTAGTGTTGTTTTCGTTATAAGAATAGGTCATTGATAAAAGAATATCGGGCGGGGAGGAGGGGAGTGTTAACTTAGTATCAAACGTTGCTTCAGGGCGCGTATTTGAGGTGAATCAGAGAGAAATAAGCCATGACTGACACAAGATGACTGGTTTCACCGGAGGAAGTGCACTTGTGGATCCGTGTTGCTCCAGGATGTTTTACACGATGGCTGTATCTGAGATTGATAAGTTGTGATGCATGTCTGTGTCAGTGCGTAGGCAGTCTTACACAGGTTTAAAGAGTGTTTCTGCATGCACATTATATTGTGTTCTATGTCTTTATGCTAACGTCTGCTTTTCGTTCGTGCTTTTGTGTTTCTGAAAATATTTTAATCTTATATGTCGTAAACACGCTATTGCTTGAAACACAACACTGTTCTCCGTGTTTCCAAACTACACAGATGAGTACTGCCCTCGTAAATGCCCTTGTTGTTGCTGGTTCGCACGTAGTTGTGTAAGTTAATGTTCGTACACAGACACGCATGCACTTAAACACTCATCCACGCGCGTTCGCATTTACAAAGCATGCGTGTACAGACGCATGCAAATGTACAGGGATGCACATAGAGGCATACACACCCACGGTCATGAGATTTGCATTTTATTTCTTTTAGTGGTCAGTCATCAGTTCCGATCTTGTTTGACGGGTAAGACAGCATCGTGTGAATTGCGGAACTCACCAGAAAATTCTGACACGCATGCTGTCGGATTTCTCCTGGTCGTTTTCCACACTGGCCTGGCAACGGTATGGCCCCTCGGCCTTGTCTGACGAAGGTATGTCGACACTGGCTATGCAGGTGAAGGGAGACAAGTCCGCATCCTCACCGACAGCTCCCTCTCATCATCGATATCGCCCGATGGCCACACGCCACAGTTAGTATTTTGCACCGAGTCTCTATGCCGTCTGTGTAATCTTTAGACAGCAATTAATGTTGAACTGACACTTGATCAAGAGAACAACTCCCCACCACTTGTTTTCCGGGATTGTTACTGATGAAATCACAAACGATCTTCAAACACAACGACCTTCCACTTGGTTGACTCACATCTCAGACCATTGCACTCACCCGAGACCCTATGCTTGCGCCAGGTTCAAGAACACAAAATAATCCCATTCCTTTTATGTTAATCTGTCTGCTTGGCGCCACCTGGCGTGGACCTCGATGGCCACATGAAAGGAAATCAGGAGAATCAACTTTCACACAATGAACATTCTCAAAACAATCCAACTGCGCAGTCAGTCTATAAATACCCGAGGTTTTTCAGCAAGGCCTTTGCGCATTCATTTTTGGTGTGCACCTTGTGATCAAAGTAAATGAATCTGACCGGAGGGGTGGAATCTTTGGCAGGTGGACACTTCGAGAAATGAAGTGAAGAAAGAGGCGTGAGGAGACGACGTAGTCTAGGGGTACTACAGGGGTCATTCCATTCAAAACATTCACAGCAGCCATAATTATGAACTTTCTGGAGTCGAGTAAACCAACTCGGAACAAAAAAAGAAAATAAAAACAAATGATACAAACGAAAAAAAAAAAGTACATATGGTAGAGTTGATGGCAGGTAACCAAATAGTGTGCGAGGTTGTTTAGTCGAACGTTGTTTGTTTGGTTTGCTGTGTTTGTCTCGTTGATTCGGTTGGTTCCCTCTGGAAGCTGTATGGACATGCAAACTAAGATTTTCCTGCATGTAATAGGTCAAACACAACACGCACTCCGCGCCCGCACTACACACACACACACACACACACACACACACACACACACAACAACTTTCAATAACAGCCCTAGACACATCGTTGTCTTTACCCCAGAAACAGTACCTTAAACAGGCGAACAGAGCTGACGGTATAGCCAGTAGCCAGGCACAGTACAACGCAGTACTTGAGCCGAGACAAGCATTGCATGCGGTGATCGCTCCTGGAGTTCAAGTCTATCATCTCTACGATCAGGA
>JADBJO010004364.1:155000-157500 GCA_016801955.1 Conus betulinus | reverse complement strand
CATGACCAAAGTTAGTACAATACACAGCAGGTCTCGTCAGCGATGAGGGCCCGCCACTGTTGGACCATGGTTGGGAAGACACATAACTCACAGACCTGCGTCTCTCCCAATATAAAAGATCTATACAATTCAACAGCCCTAGAAAGGACCCGGAAAATTGTCGACAAGGGGAAAATGGTGAAGAGAGTACATTAAAGAAATCAGGTAACAGGAAGAAAAAAAAAAAAAGTAGGTGTAAATGTTAGAGAATATGGCAGATGATTCAAAGAGCCTGTAAAAGAGTTTGAAATGTGGCAACAGCCACTGTGGCTAGTTGAATTGTTTCATAAAGCAGTCACTATCATGCTAGTGCTGACGGTGGCTAAAAAAAATGTAAAACAACATGTGATTAGGTCTTCAGAGGTCTTCTGTGGATGCAGACCTTCGCCCCCTCTCTTTCATCCATTTACAGAATCTTGTGTATATAACAAGTACTACATCAAATAGAACGCGCCTCCTAATAAACCAGTGTCAAACAAATGCACGACTTACACCTTCACTGACCAACATAAACCCAAGAAAAACCAATTGCAGCTGGAAGAAACAGCGTCGCATTTTCTATCTCAACCTGTACAGAGCTTTGTCTTTTTCTTCTAACGTACAAGTACACGGCTAACTTGGTTAGTGGTGCGGCTCCGATAAAAGTGTGAGGAGACCAGCAGGTACTTCATGTTGGTTTGCTCCGCCACTTTACCATTCAGCGGTTAGCAATTGTGGCTGTCTAACGGCATGATCAACAGCGACACCTGTTCTGTATGGGGAGACTGACATGGAAAGGGACGCCTGGGGATCACTGTCGTATGGAAGAATGGCCTGCATTTATTTTAATATTACCATTCATTTCAGGCTTTCTGTTATTTCGTGAAAAGCTAGATTAAGGGTATGTATAAACAAGGAGATACTGGACGGTTTCTCCGCATCTTGATAATTGCTTTCTTTGTATGAAGGCACTCCAAGGTGATCTGACAGCAGATCTGTAGTGAAGATACAGCCCTCTGATGGGTGTTTTTTGACACTGAACTCTTTATATCCTAGGGCGGCCAGGCAGCGTCCAAATAAGAACTTTCTTGATGCCTTTCTATTGCATGATTTTAAAGGGCGCTAGTAATATCAAAACCTGCATCTTGTGGATGACTGGTAATCTCACGGCGTTGCGTTTTGATGAATGTCTTATCTAGACAGCTTGTGACGTCTGTTCTAGGTAGGGGAGTTTAAGTCAAGTTTATGTTCGTTCATCCTTTACCAGATCCAGCAGGAATTCTTTTCAGATGCCTGTGCCATTGCCTGAAATATTCAGGTAATTTTATCATCTGATGGCGAAAGCTATTTCATATTACAGGTTGATGAATCTACAATGCCCATGCTCCAACTTCTGGAAGCCTGAATTGTTTTGAGAGCTGCTGGCTAGACTAGCATACCTCCCAGTCTTGTGGGTGTGGGCTTCCTCCTATCTGCTTTCGTGTGGTACGCTGAGTTCAATTAATATCATTTTTGTAGCTATTTTCCCTATTCACTGGGGTACAGTGGTGGTGGTGGTGGGGATCTTCTCGAGTTTTTTTTTTTTTAGCTTGAAACTCATCCTAGATAAAGCAAGACACTCTTCCAATTGCTTCAGAATGTTACGTTTTTCGTCTTCTTTAACCGAAAGAACTGCTGGGTCATACATGAAGACTTTTGGTCGGGGCAGTTGGTACTGGTCGCCGAAATTAGTTGCGACCTTATTACCATGGCTGCTTTCAGAGTGACCTCCATTTGAAACACAAACAGCACTGGACAGACTGCACAGCCAGGTGATATGCCAACTTTCAGACTGATCCAATTTATTGCATACTTAATTTGGTGGAGATTCTCACCGGGGAGCCTCGAAAATACTCATTCGGCTTTTCCTTGAAGTCACCTGTATTTTGAGGACCTTTATTCTCTGCATTTTGAGGGCTGGTTCCATTACCCGGAGTGATACAATTCTGTAAGCATTTGCTTGAATGGGTCACAAACATATTAAAGTCCCTTTTCCTGCCTAATTTCTATTGGATTTCTTCCTAAATAATAGTGACATGTTCCACGGAGTCAGATACTCGGGGAATGCCTCCCTTCTGGACTGACGCATTCAAGTTCTAGTTATCTTCGTTGTGTTCAGTCGGTCCCGCTGCCATGGCCGAGAAGATGTTTCACTCCACGTTCAGAAGTAATATCGGTATCATTCGAAGTTCATGTCACACACACTCATGATTGACTCTTGGAGAAGTTACAATCAATTAGCTTTCATCCACTGGTCCTGATCAAACAGCTCCTACATGCTGATCTTAATGAGTTGTGGGTCTACTCCAGGACTTCGGACATTTCTAAAACACCATTAACGGTATTCAATCAGGACGTGAGAAGCTTTGGCCTTGCCGTTTGAAAAAAATACTTTCTGCACCTCATCAACAGTTCGTAAATTGTCAATGCACTTTCTCTCTAA
>JADBJO010004364.1:145000-150000 GCA_016801955.1 Conus betulinus | reverse complement strand
TCAAAAGACTGATTTGCGATTTCTGGGAAGGGCGGATGAAAAGAAATTCTGCCCTTATAAGTAATGTCGTTACTTCAAAAATGTTCCTCCGAAGCAGAGGTGAGCGAGACCAACAAGCAATAGCTGTTTCGATCCGTGAAGAGATCATCAGGCTCGCTTCTACATCCTGTTTACCTGCTGGAGAGGGTGGGGAGGACACTGTCATGTAAGCAAAGCATTAAATCTTTTTTTTTTTTTCAAATATTAAAAAAGTAAATCCTGCTGTATACTCAAACAGCGTCAAAAACAAAGAAGAGCACTCAGTTAAGGTCAAAATCAGAATTTTGAAAAAGATGGATCTCTGTTCATGCCCCTTCCCGCTGAACGCGCGGCTGTCTTTAAAAAAGTTTACACTTAACTGGGACTGAATTTCACGTTTGTTTTCACTCAGTTACAGAGTCTAAATACGTTTGGGTTCAAAGTTTCATTATCAGTTTTATCTTTGCATGTTCTCAATCGACCCGTGATTGCTTTAAGCTTGCGGTGAAGTGTCCAACTTGGTATCTTTTTTTAGTAATCGTTAATCCTTTTAGATGTTCATCCCTAGTCTGCATCTTTTACATCTCTGCCTTGTGTGTGTGCGTGCGTGCGTGCGTGCGTGCGTGTGTGTGTGTGTGTGTGTGTGTGTGTGGTGTGTGTGTGTGTGTGTGTGTGTGTGTGTGTGTGTGAAGTAGAGTTTCTGAACAAGAGAGAGAGAGAGAGAGAGAGAGAGAGAGAGAGAGAGAGAGATTCTGAGTCAGATGTTTTATTCTTATAGTCCTTATCCCTCAGTCTGTGTGTGTGTGTGTGTGTGTGTGTGTGTGTGTGTGTGTGTGTGTGTGATGTGACAATTTTGTGACAGCGACGGTTAAAGTTCCCTGTGCTATTATATAGCTGGTTGGTGTGAAATATTGATGTATAACATCGATGTGAGATACTGTTGTGCATGCAATGTGGGGGCGTGTATTGATTTTGTGATGAATCATAATAATATGATATGAGATATGATATACACATATGTGTTTCGGTTTGATGATTCTGGCAGCATATAAAAGAAAGAAACTTAACTTGTGTGTTTTCCTGGCTAACCACGTTCGTGTGGTGTGGGTGTGTGTATGGAATAATCATATACGCATCCAAACATTTGAAAATGAGAGTTAGACTGTAATACACACAGCAGCACACTATCTGTAACATTCAATATTACTAAAATGCACTGTCTACACCCGAAGCAAACTTGATCCTTATGTATCTTAATAAACCATATGCCCTCTTATACCAATTGCAGTGTAACAGTGTATCTTAATAAACCATATGGCCCTCTGATACCACCTGCAGTGTCACAGTGTATCTTAATAAACCATATGGCCTCTTATATCAACTGCAGTGTAACAGCTGCCTACACAACATATTGGCATAGATCCAATTGTTCCACGTCATTTTTTGTATAGGAATCCATTTAACATTAGCTTTCGTATTTATCTAACACACACACACACACACACACACACACACACACACACACACACACACACACACACACACATACACACACACATACACACAGACACACACACGCGCGCGCGCGCGCGCGCGCGCGCGCGCATGCACGCACGTACACATGCACACACGCATGCACACACACACATACAACTGCCTACCTACTTATTGGAAAAAAAAAAAAAAAAAAAAACAATGTTCAACATCTTTTTTTTGTTGTATATGAATCGGCTTAACGGAAATTTTCGTATCAACACACACACACACACACACACACACACACACACACACACACACACACACACACACGCACACACACACACACACACACACACACACACACACGCACACACACACACACACACTTGCACACACACACTTGCACACACGCACGCACAAGGTGTGTGTATGTGTGTGTGTGTGTGTGTGTGTGTGTGTGTGTGTGTGTGTGTGTGTGTGTGTGTGTGTGTGTGTGTGCTGCATACATGTATCTATATATCTACATACGTTACATATTATCACATACAGACAGTGTGTGTGTGTGTGTGTGTGTGTGTGTGTGTGTGTGTGTGTGTGTGTGTGTGTGTGTGTGAGAGAGAGAGAGAGAGAGAGAGAGAGTGTCAGACGTTGGATATCCATGCATGCACGCACATACACACACGAACCTGACGTCTTTCCTCCGCACACACAACTGCATCCACTCCATACACATTAGGCGCAAAAAAAGGTCAATTTTGATTCATCCCCTCCTTAATCTTTTAAAATCCCATGGGGGTTTTTTACTCTGGCATCAATCAAAGCTTATATATTTTCATTATCTGTCTTTCAGCTGTGCAACCAATCAAGCACGCTTTTTTTTAAAGTTAATGTTGTAGGTTTACTCACTGCAAGTGTCCACACACACTCTCTGTGGTGTCCGGAACTGGCTTCCTCTGTGCGGGGATCCCATACACATCACAACTACTGGTCGGCGACAAACTCTTGCCCAACCTGGATCTTCCCACGGATCGGAGCTTGGCCCGGGAACGCGCGCAGCCCCCGGCCATCCACCTTAGTGCCCGATCTCCATTCTCTTCTTTCCTCTACCGCACGGGGAGTCGGCCCAGCTATAACAAACCGATAAAACACGAGTTCAAAAACACTGCCAGCCAGTTAGCAGTCATATTACACTTTAACATTTTTGAACTCTTCAATTTTCAAACATAGTTTCGGTTCCAACAATAAACCGTTGAAAACAAAATGGAGAATCATCTAGATTCTCACAATATAAAATTAGATACTTACGGCTTTGAGTACCGGTCATTCAACTACAATTCACATACTTCTGTATGCGTTAGGCCTCTGCCTTTATCAGTGGGCACAGTCCGCCTCTTCTTCATCTAAATCATCTGTTCCATTCTCAGAGTGCGCACATATACAGGTCAACGCCTGTTTATATTCAAATCGCGTGAACAGTGTTAAAAATTTCACTCAAACCCTGGGCCACGTTCAGTCAATACGCTCCCTTGTGTCACACGACTAACCTATAGTGTAACGCACGAATCAATAATCTTTTTGTTAATCTGTACTGTCTCATGTAATCGCGTAGTATACGAAATATCGCTCCGCATTGAGAGAGAGAGAGAGAGAGAGAGAGAGAGAGAGAGAGAGAGAGAGAGAGAGTATGTGTGTGTGTGTGCGCGCGCGCGCGTGCGTGCGTGCAATTGTGTGTGTGTGTGTGTGTGTGTGTGTGTGTGTGTGTGTGTGTGTGTGTGTGTGTGTAGAAGAAGAGTTTCTGAACAAATGAGAGAGAGAGAGAGAGAGAGAGAGAGAGAGAGAGAGAGGGGATTCAGTTGTTTTAATCTTATAGTCCTTGCCACTTAATACAAGTTCACACGCTCTGAATGGATGTCGAAGATTGAAAGATCTTTATACGCAAAGGCGTGATGTATATGGTGACCTCTGAGTGAAGAATTACAGGAATGTGAATTTTTTTTTTTAAGTTGAAAAAGTCGTCTGTTTACATTGGTGGTGTATGAAACGCAAACGTCTGAACCCCTGAATACACATTCTGTGGCACTTACTGCTGAAGCTTCAAACCGTCTGACGATTTCCATCAAATATGCAATGAGAACAAAATTAAAAAATATGTGCGAGTGCGCCTAGCCTGTCATCGAATGATGTAGGACTGTAGACAGAACTGATAACATTTGCCATAGGCTCAGTAGGAACTACGCGAAAGAAATTAATACCAGATCTTTGAATAAACACAAACAAAAAAAATGTAGCAGCATGTTTCTGTCATGATTGATCAAGGAGAGCCTGGGCTAGAAGAAATCATCTACTGGCTAACTCAGCGCTATTGTCGTGAGACCTTGGGGGTTTTAATCAGACATAGAAGTGAGACCGTAGAGTTTCTAAACGAATGTGTGTGTGTGTGTGTGTGTGTGTGTGTGTGTGTGTGTGTGTGTGTGTGTGTGTGTGTGTGTGTGTGTGTGTGTGAGAGAGAGAGAGAGAGAGAGAGAGAGAGAGAGAGTTTTTTTCTTATAGTCTTTAGCCCCTCAGAAAGAGGATATGCATGAGACAAAACAAAGCTGCACCATCAACTTCTTGATAATGATTACATTGCACAAACGCCTCGCCTTTTGAAAGCTTTGTATAAATCAACTGCAGACTGTTTTGCAATGCTTTCATTCTTAGTTTACATTAACAAGACAAGCCTGATCGAGGAAAGCCTTGTATATAAAATCCGTGAAATTGACTGTTTCCTGTCTTATCTTGTAATTCTAGACAAGTTGATGCAAAACGCACTTCATCTTTTCCTGACTGTCGACATAATGGACACAACAGATCAGAGCCATTTGTTTGACTATGATGATAATAATGAACAGAAACAGTAGACACTTTGTTTGACTATGATGATAATGATCAACAGAAACAGTAGACACTTTGTTTGACTATGATGATAATGATCAACAGAAACAGTAGACACTTTCTCATCGATCAGCATTTTAAAAATAAATGTCTCAAATTCTGTGGCCCTTCATGCCCTGCTCTCATGGTGACCTCAGTTTCGATGTCCTGTCCACGTCTGTGGCCTTGGTTGGTTCCGTCGGGGTCACCGGTATCGGTAAGTCCATGGGGGCTGTCGTTGGACGGACGTGGTGGCGCCCTCCAGAGGGAGAGCTCACTCACGCCGGCTCCGCGACTTAACAATTATTGTCATCAGTATGGGGCTTAGTAGGTGGTGTCCTGTGTATGTTAGACAAGAACGGGCGCCACTGAACACCACCGAAGTCACTCGGCAGCAGTGCAGTGTCTCCTCTGGTGGGTTGCCTCTTGACGACTCGACATTGACTGCTCCCTGCGGATTGCCGGTGCCGGGGCTGCGGCGGGACCGACCGGGCTGTGGCTGTGTGGACGGGGGTGTCGGAATGAGCGGCGTGGGTGCACTGCTTCTGAAGTGGCGCAGGAGCTGGGACAGAAAAAAAAAAAGAAACAGC
>JADBJO010004364.1:112500-140000 GCA_016801955.1 Conus betulinus | reverse complement strand
CTGCTCCTGGACAGAGGTAAATCAGACTACAGGATGCAACTCATAACAGCCTTAAAGTAGCAGCCCCCATGGGCGTATCAGCCCGTATTTCATGACTGCAGAGCCCACCGGCGAAAAACACCATCCTCCAGCTGTCGAGCACACCCCACAGACCCAACCACCCCTGCCCATGGACAGATGAAGACAGTGCCACTCCAGACACAGCCAAGCTTTCGCCATACGGTCTTATGTGCCCTCAAGAGGGAATCCAAAGTTAATGTCTTTCACACTGTCAACAGGACTTTCCCTGTGGTCAGTGGGTCTTTCCTCACCGTCACTGGACCTTTCTCCAGGGTCAGCCTAGTTAAGGCAAAAAAAAAAAAAACAAACACCCGAAGGTGCTGGGGAGGACCCAGAGAAGCACTGTCTTCACCTGCCTTTAGAGCAGTCCTGTACCACCCTTGGAGGCCTGCGCTGTGTTGACGATAGGTACAGGCACGCGCAGGACACTCCATTAAGATATCATGGGACATAACTGCTCCAGAACAGAGGTAAATCAGACTACAGGATGCAACTCATAACAGCCTTAAAGTAGCAGCCCCCATGGGCGTATCAGCCCGTATTTCATGACTGCAGAGCCCACCGGCGAAAAACACCACCCTCCAGCTGTCGAGCACACCCCACACCCACACACATCATTGGCTGGTCCCCTGGTGTACAGATATGTACAGACAGACAGACAGACAGACAGACAGACGGACGGACGGACGGACGGACGGACGGACGCACGGATAGATAGATAGATAGATAGATAGATAGATAGATAGATAGACAGATAGATAGATAGATAGATAGATAGATAGATAGATAGATAGATGGATGGATGGATGGATGGATGGATAGTTAGATAGAGAGATAGATAGATAGATAGATAGATAGACAGAAACGCACATAAAACGAAGAGATAAAAAGAACCGATTCACTGATAAGTTATCAAAAGAACAACTCGTCAATTATTTCCTTTGTTTTGGGAAATGTTTACCAATGAAAATTACAGTCTTCAAATACATCAGCTTCCCTTTAGTTGACACTCATTTCAGGCCTCTTTACACACACACATCACCCTGTCTTTGCTCCAGCCTCAACTGTAAAAAAAATCCCATTCCTTTGATTTGAATCTGCCTGCTGGAAACCACCTGGATCCATACTTACATGTCGTTGGTATACCTACTTCTACAACGAGATTAACTCCTGGGTACAAACCCTGCGGGGTCAGCGCATTCTACTTTCGTACCCTATATCCCCTGGATTTGTCTCGGTTTCTACCTACGAAGTGTCCAGAAAGTAAAGGGTGAAGGTCAGATAAAAAGAGGGATTCCCTCCTTCTGCGCATGTCTTGAATACTCCCCAACCCTCTGTGACTGCCTACAAACACGCTGACACAGACACACACAAAGACTGAAAAAGCAGCTTAACTAAAAACAAGTTTGATAAAAACTATTAAAAGGCCATAAACACTCACACGCACACACACATACACACACTGACACAAAGTAACAGTGACACACACACAGAGGCACGAAGACAGATTCAGCCTACACACACACACACACACACACACAACAAGAGCTAAGCCAACTATCGTAGCAGACGAATTTGGGAGCTACAGACACACTTGTAGAGCAGCGGGGGGGGGGGGGGGGGGGGGGGGGGGGGGGGGGGGGGGGGGGGGGGGGGGGGGGGGGGGGGGGGGGGGGGGGGGGGTGCGGGGTGGGGGGGGGGGGGGGGGGGGGTGGGGGGTGTGGTTCCGTGTCTCAGTCTGTGCAAATCAAATTCAGTGTCTTCTCAGAGAGTGACTGTCAGCTGGAAGTTGCTGTGACGACGAAATCTTAACTTTGCATGAAGTTCGTGATCATTGAACGTGTCCAATGTCTTTGAGTCATTTTCGATCTTCCGTCAAGGACAGCTCAGGGAGAGGTGCTCAATGTATGGGAGAGACGTAATGGAAATCCAAACTTGATCACACACACACACACACACACACACACACACACACATGCACACACACTTAAAATATTCAGACGCCTTACATTGTTTTAGGACTGTAATATTTCATCATGTCTTACATTATCGCTTAAATGATATCACAGAATGATTGTGTGTCAGCACACCATACATCAGGTCACCAAAACAAAAAAAAAGGAAAAAAAAAAAAACACACAAAAAAAACAGATATTATTGTATCAAACGCACAAACATTAAAGCAAACAAGTGAATGTCCATTATTATCACTGCGACTCAGCATACAGAACTGCATGGCGAATGTGGAAAAAAAAAAAGGTTGACGTAATCTTGGATTTTAAAAAAAGTGTGAAAAGTGAAAAAAAAAAAAAAAAGTAATATGTCATACAGACCGGCATGGTGCGTGAGAGTTGAAGGGCAAAAAGGACCGCCTTTACAAAGAAAAAAAAAAAGAAGAAAAATGTGAAAAAGAAAAAGGAAAAAAAAGAATCAATCAAACAAAAAAGAAACAAAGAGGGTAAAAATAAAAAAGACAAACAAACAAACAAACAAAAAAAAACCCAGTAAAGGCAGGAGTGGTGGAGGGAAAAAAAGAAGAGAGTGATGTGAAAAAAAAAAGGAACGTATCAAATGGATCTTACCCACAGCGAACTCATGCCCTATCCTCGCTGTACGTTACCCACCCCACACCCACTGCAACCACAAGATCAAAGGTTACTCTCGACATATGGATCTGCAAGTAACGGACCTTCGAGCTTACAACAAGGTAGTAGGTAACTTCCCCGTTACCCATGACATGTAAGTACGGCCCCTAGCATGTTACCTTGATGTCCATATGAACGAAAACGAGGAAAATCAACTTTCAGACGCAATAAAATTCTCGAAACAATCCAGCTGTGCCAGTCTATGAATACTCGACACCTTCAGCAAGGCCTTGGCGCATTAATGTTTTGGTGTGCAGCCTGCAAGAAAGCGTAGGAAGACCCACTCTATGACTCCCCCCCCCCCCCCCCATCACCGCCATCATTCACAATTATGACACGGCATGGCAGGGGAACGACACGCTTTCTCTCAATCCCACAGTTTCCTGCTAAGTGTGAGAAAGCGCTTTGGAGCTTGCACCCCCACTCACCCCTCCCTCACCCCGCCTTCTCCTGCTGTTTAAAATTTGTGAGAAAGAATGACATTACGAGAACCTCTGAGCTAACATCCTCTCCTTTAAGTAATCCTTGTTAGTTACATCCATAGTCGATGATGATTTAAGACTCGAATCTTTTGTCTTTTACTTTTTCATATGATTCATTTATTTCATTGTTTCTTTGTATCTTTATTCATACCCCCCCCCCCCCCCCCCCACCCACACACACACACAAAAAGAAATAGGTTGAGGCATGGTTCTTCAGTATTTTGAATTGTTCATTTGGCGGCTCTGCATTACAACACTCACGTTCATTTTTCATTTTAACCTGCGGTCTTCTTGCATTGCAATTTACTTTCATTGAGTCTGACTGTCACCCATTGTTGTGTTTCTGATCATTTCCTTTCCTTTCCCACCATAATTCACTTTTTTCATTGTTTACTTGTTTCTTTGTTCATGTCCTGCTGAAAAGCTGTAACAGGTTGAGGCTTGGTACTGAAGTATTTGTAATGTCCATCTGATGGCTCAGTAACTGAACATTTATCTTTAACTTTTCACTTCAACCTGCTGTCTTTCTACATGACAGATTACTCCTTTTCATTCTGATTGTCGCCCTTTGTTGTGTTTCCCAGTAACTTTCCTTCAGTCTGTTCAGAGGATTTATCACAGGTTCAAATGTCGTTTCTTTTGATCATGACTGCTTTATATGATTTTTATGTTGCATTCTTTTGTTTTCGTTTTCTATCCCTCCCTGGCCTCTCATGGAGTCTCTTGGAATATAAAGTTCTTCCCGTGGTGTTAAGAGTACCACAATTTTCTATGTGGTGCTTTGCATAAAATGCAACATGTGAACTGCCACAACCATGATCAGCTTATGTACTTGAGGGTTCTCACCCCAGAGATGGAAGCTGACTGTTGATGGGCATGAACACATTGTTGTGTTCACTATACAGAAATTTCATATTCCTCCTGTTGCTGTTGGCGAGGGATGAACGCATTGTTGTGTTCACTATACAGAAATTCCACATTCCTGTTGCTGTTGGCGAGGGATGAACACATTGTTGTGTTCACTATACAGAAATCCACATTCCTGTTGCTGTTGGCGAGGGATGAACACATTGTTGTGTTCACTATACAGAAATTCCACATTCCTGTTGCTGTTGGCGAGGGATGAACACATTGTTGTGTTCACTATACAGACATTCCACATTCCTGTTGCTGTTGGCGAGGGATGAAACACATTGTTGTGTTCACTATGCAGGCATTCCACATTCCTGTTGCTGTTGGCGAGGGATGAACACATTGTTGTGTTCACTATGCAGACATTCCACATTCCTGTTGCTGTTGGCGAAGGATGAACACATTGTTGTGTTCACTATGCAGACATTCCACATTCCTGTTGCTGTTGGCGAAGGATGAACACATTGTTGTGTTCACTATACAGAAATTCCACATTCCTGTTGCTGTTGGCGAAGGATGAACACATTGTTGTGTTTTCAACATTCCTGCCGCTGTTGGCAAAAGACGAACACATTGTTGTGTTCACTATGCAGACATTCAACATTCCTGTTGCTGTTGGCGAAGGACAAACACATTGTTGTGTGTTCACTATACAGACATTCAACATTCCTGTTGCTGTTGGCGAAGGATTCCACCTCGACTCTCTTCTATTTTCTCTCCTTCAGACCCCCTTCTTCCAAAGTCCTTGTTACGTTAAGCTCGCGCTTACCAATGATTTGTTGATTTTTCATGTCCATAATGTACGTATTTTACTACAATACCTCAGTCATTTTTCGTGGTTTGTTCCGTTGTTTATTCGTGCCCTCCCTATTAAAGAGCAACTGGTGACGGTTCTTTATTTTACTGTTTGTCACGTGCATTTGGCAATTCAGTATTTCAATATTCAGTTGCATGTTTTAACTTCCACGTGCACCCTTTATGTATTGACACTTACTTATAGTCAAGGGACTGTCGTCCTTTGATGTGTTGTCTTTTGTTGCGTATGTCCACTAACTTCCCTTTCGCTCTTTTTGAATCCTCATATCGCTTCTTCTCTTTCCTTTCGCTGTCCTTTTCTTGCCTCTGTGGTAATTTCCCCGTGGTGTTGCTAATACCACAGAAGACTATGTGGCGTTTTATAATGAATACCATGGGGGACTTCTCACCCAAGAGAGGAAAACTCAGCTCTAGATGAGCATGATAAAGATATAGGACGAAGAAAATTTTTGAAAGCTTTCACAATTTTTTTTCTGACGAAATTGTGTTTATCTGTTTTAGTACTCTACTGAATAAAGTCATCTCTGAAGCTACTACAACTGATATAGAATGTAAACATTGAAAAATATAGACGATTCAGATGTCTTTAATCGTGACATAATCAAAGCGGACGTTGAAACTGCCATGCATCAGACATATTAAGTCTGGAAATCTGCAGGGCCCAGACGATACTATAAATAAATTCTCAAATCACTGAACTCCACCATTCGATTTTTGCTAAATTACTTCAGTGCATTGTCGTCCTTTTTTTCTACCTTACCGAATGGGATAAAACTATATGCTGTACTGAATTGGGTGAATTTTGACGTTATTTTTTCATTCCCCTTTTCTCTGAAAGCGCTTCGTGTTTTGTGTAATTGATAAAAAACACACATGCTAAGTAATTTGAATTCATGGCCCAAAATTTATGGCCATAGCGTGGTAAGGAAGCTTACATAGCTTCTGCAGAACCTGGAAGATAAAATTGTGGCACTTTCACATCCATACTCTAAGTTCCCGTCTGTTTAAGACATACTCTTGGCGAGTGGGGCGGAAGGGGGGGGGGGGGGGCAAAGAAGAGTCTAATTAGTGAATGGTGTGTCATGATCCACAGAGCCCTCCGTGTTTAGTACCACTGCGCGTTTAGTTGCATTACTCGAACATTATTCTATGCCGACGTGTAGTTCTGTCACCCACACCCACACACACACACAAACACACACGCGCGCGCGCGCGCGCGCGCGCGCGCACACACACTCACGCACGCACGCACGCACGCACGCACGCACGCACGCACGCACACACACACACACACACACACACACACACACACTCATGAAGGAAACATTCCAATAAAAGGACAATAAACTTTGTACAGAAGTCGAAAAAAAAAAAAAAAAAAGGAATTGGATAAAATCATCTCTCTCTCTCTCTCTCTCTCTCTCTCTCTCTCTCTCTCTCTCTCTATATATATATATATATATATATATATATACATGTGAAGAACAACGGATTAGAACTGTCTGGAGAAAAAAAAAACATGTCTTATGTTGTTTAACAATGGCGAGAACCCAAAGATGCCACCCTCGCTTTTGCTAGATGGTCAGATTCTAGAAAATAAATAAAAAGTTAAATTCTTGGGATATTTTTACCCCCTAAGCTGAACTGGAAAGCAGATACTGAAAATTTAATAAAACAAGAAAAACGTTCTGAAAATAATATGTTGTCAACCATGGGGTCAGGACTGTCATACCCTTTTTACATCTATACATCTCTTTAGTCCGATCGAAATTGACATACGGGCAGGAAGTATGTTGTTCTGCACCTAATTCTCTTTTAAAGAGATTGCAAAGCTTGTATAGTAAGGCCATGAAATTAGCTCTGGGAGTTCTAGTTCATGAAACACTTATAAATGTTATAGAGAAACAAAATATATTACCACTTAATGAGAAGCGAATATTGCATGTGTCCAAGTATATTGTCAGAAGTCTTTCTGTTGAAAATTCATTTAATGAAGAAATACTGATGGATTCCAGTAAAGATTTTCCTAAGAGTTCTGAAAACATATCATATATCCAACAAAATTAGAAACTACACATCTGACTTTATGTCACATTGTAATATTGATATCACTGCTATACCAATATTTCCTGTGGTATTTCCAATGCCTCCTTGGGAGAGCGCCTAATGCTTCTTTTGATTACAAATACACTATGTTAAAGAAAAAGTGATAATGTAAATATTTTAACAACTGAAGTTCGTGAGCATTTAGAAAACAGCTATCCAAATCATTAAAAGATTTTACAGATGGGTCGGTAATGGAATCCTCTGACAGTGGTTCTGGCTTTATAATATCAGCTTTAAATGTTAGGAAATCATATCATTTAGGAAAGGGGGTTTCAATTTATACCTCAGAATTAATTGCAATACTGAAGGCTTTGATGTACATACGTGATACACCAATTGCTTGATATGAAATCTTACTGTGAGTTGATTCCAAATCTGTTTAAAAATCACTAGAGCGTTGGGACTGCGAAGCTAGAAAACATTTGCTTTTTGAAATAAAACATTTACTGCATTGTTTCATAACTCTATGTATAAGAATTGATTTTTGTTGGGTCCCACCTCACTGTGGTATAAAGTGGAATGAAATAGCAGTCTTGCAAAAGAAGGAGCAAAAAGAAACGCTGAAAATTTATCCAAAAAATCCCTTAGATTTGTCTTTTTGTGAATTAATCAAAATTATGAAAAAGTATATACATAAGCAGAATTTTGTAAAAACATGGCTACTTTACCCTTGTGCACAAGGCACATTGTTAGATTTATTCATAAATTAAGGCTGAATACTTGGAACACCAAATATTCTCATGGTATTACTTGTGTCTGCAGAGAAAACATTTCTGTGCGTCATCTTTTGTTTGAATGCTCAGTGTTGACCTCTCTTTATCAGGACAAAAGTATTGACATAAATAACTTTGATAATATCAACACTGTATTATATGGTTCATGTTTTGCTGAAATTGTCATGGTTATTTCGCAGTCGCAGGTTGCAAAATTTTTGTAAAGATCACAACTTTGTGTACCACAAGGGTATATCACTTATGTATATATGCACATATCATCTGTTGCTTTGCAAGTACTAGATAACATGCGTGTGAACGTTTTTTTTTTTTTTTTTCTTTTTCTTTCTAACAAGTGTCTAATATCATCTGGCGATGAAAAGACATTAAATAAACCACTGAACTGAACTGAACACACACACACACACACACACACACACACACACACACACACACACACACACACACACACACGCACGCACGCACGCACGCACATACATACGCACGCACACACACACACACACACACACACACACACACACACACACACACACACACACACACACACACATGCGTGCACGCACGCACGCAAGCGCGCACATATGTGGTTATATCCAGATACACAGGCCTATGCACACATTTGTCCGCATACAAAGTTAGTACTCTGGCAAAAAAGACTATTTCATCATGGGAGATAGTCTGGGAGCGTTAAGTTGCTAGTGCTGAAATCATTCTACAGTCAATGGTCACAATAAGATTATGTTGTTCTCAAAAATCGACATAATTATGTTTAACTATGATAGTCCCTTTCTACTCAATGACTCAACTTACTCTCTGCCAGTGGAGTCCCTTTCTGCTCAATGCCACAACTCACTCTTTGACTGTGAACTCCCTTTCAGCGTAGTGCCACAACTCACTCTTTGCCTGTGGACTTCCTTTCTGCTCAGTGACTCAACCCACTCTGTGCTGAGGGTCTCCCCTTTCTACTCAGTGCCACAACTCACTCTTTGCCTGTGGACTCCCTTTCTGCTCAGTGACTCAACTCCCTCTTTTCCATGGACTTCCTTTCTGCTCAGTGACTCAGCTCACTCTTTGTCACAGCTCATTCTTGGCCTCTGGACTTCCTTTTTGCTCAATGCCACAACTCACTCTTTGCCTTTGGATTCCTTTTATACTCAGTACCACAACTCACTCTTCGCTTATTGACTTCCTTTCTGTTATTTTTGCTATGTCTTTGTATTTACACATGAGTCTGTCCTAGGCTTGCATTTCTTGGTTTCCCTTCAAATCGTTCCACTATTATCTCCATTTCAGTGACCTTCACAATAAATGAATGAAACAACTGCATTGTCATGTATCAAACGTCGCACCAATCACCCGATTAAAATTGTAGCATATTAACCAATCAGCTGAATCTTAAAACAAAATTCAAGTACTGTCTTTGCCGAACATGAACAAACGAACACAAGAAAAAATACGACCCGTTTCGACCTCTTAGCTTTTTTTTTTTTTTTTCAGACAAAGTGATTAACACTCAGGACAACGAAAATGAAGAACGACTAATCACTTATCTCACTGAATGCGGCGCAAGATGGGCGTCGTGTTTTGTCTTGTGATTCGTTTGTTCATGTTTGACAGATACAGTACTTAATTTTTTTAAAAACTGGATTTCCACCTGCTGTTGCATCCCTTTGCAAAAAATCAGATGAAGCTTTCGACACATTAACCAGTCTGATCATCCTTTGTGCTATAGGGCGTGCTTCAGACACAGAGATGGCACCCGGAAGCTGGCGTAACTTTTGACACTATGACCCGCCAAAACGACGTCCGGATGCTGAGCATTGCTTCCGGCATGTCATGATGCTCAGCTTCCTGTACATCTTCATGATACAAATGCATAACATTGACATGTATTGGTTGGCGTTTCTGGGAGTGTGGCAGGCAAGCTTACTATATGATGTAGCAACGGAGTGGCACCCCTGGCTCTTGACAGAGGGGGATGTGTATATCTTCAATGGAGGTGATACAGAAACCCCGCGTCCGCCCGGATGTCGCCTTCTGTTTACTGTTTTTCAGGCAAGTACTCATTCCTGCTGATATGTCTGTCAGGGTGTGTGTGTGTGTGTGTGTGTGTGTGTGTGTGTGTGTGTGTGTGTGTGTGTGTGTGTGTGTGTGTGTGTGTGTGTGTGTGTGTGTGCGCGCTCTTCAAATAGGTTGATATTTGAAGTATTCAGTTCATTGTATAAAGCAAACAGCCGTGTTCTCAAATAAGCTGCGGAAAAGGAAAACGCCTTGTCTTTGTACTTTTCTTTTTATTATACCCCCACCGCATTCCCTCCCCCACCACTTAATCTTTTTTTCCCATTTTTAACGGAAGATACGATTCTCAGTACAATTATGTACGTATATGTCATGTTTCTTGACTTTGAAAATGGTGTTCTCTTATTAGTCGTGCTAAACTTTGTCATTTTTTTTTTTTTCAAAACAAAGTAATATTGACCTGTTTACACTCTTGACTTTCCTTCCTCATTCTTTTTAGTATGTAAATGCTTGTTGATTTGAGTATATATCGTGCCACGGCTCGTTTGTGGTTTGTGGTTTAACCTATTTCTTTTACGAACAAGTCGGTCATCTCATTATTCTTCATTATGTTTTAACGGAATTCCTCCATAACATTAACCTTGTAGTTATTACTATAATCGTCTATTGGACACCTCCACCCCCACCCCATACGCCCCACACATTATAGGGTGTCTGACAGAGGTATATCTGGTAGGCATGCTTGCCTAGTCCTTCTTAGGGATACACATCCATCTGTGACCCTCCCTTGGCCCTCAGCTCGCACCTGTGGCTCCCCGTAGTTGTTAACATGTGACACCGGCCACACCCTGGGCAGCAGCTTTGGCAGGCTGGAAGAACCAGGGGAGGGTAGGCACGGGATTCAAACCCTTGGTGAGATAGGACTTGTCTACCTAAGCATGGGAAGACTGGACTCGGTGGACTGCGAGGAGAAAATCAGGAACCTTATTCAACGGGCAGGAGGGCGTCTCCCAGTGACGCATTGTGGAGTGCATAGAGCATGGTGAGACACGAAAGGCATCATGGCCATCCACTGCATCTGACTCCATCTCCAGCGGTCTGATTTCTGTCTTGCTGCTAGACTCAAATGGAAGTAGACGAAAGAGTGAGGTCGACTAATTGCGTAACTCTTCCTCACTTTAAACAGATTCACTGCTCAAGCCACTTTATCAACACTTTATCAACATCATCTATCCCTATTCACCATTTCCCTATCTCATTCCTACATTCTGTGGAGATGGGTGAGTGACGAAGCGGCAGGTGTGGGTGCACTACCAGACGTAGCTGCAAAACCTGCACACAGGTGGCTCAGGTCATAGCGTCTTTCTCCACTGAACTGGAGCAGCAGTGGGAGTTGGGCAGCCACCTGATCGACTGAGCAGCTCTTTTAAGGATGACACACATCTCACCTCCATAGCATGAGGAAAGGCCTAAAACAAAGGCGTCCTAAACATTCCCTGTTCCATCCTTCCCTGGCCAGCCTTTTACAGCTGGAGGAGATTCTACTACACAGCGGTCGAAATTCAAAGAAGAAAAAAGACGAGGATGATTCCTCTCACCCTTGGCACATTGAATGTGCGCACCCTCCTGGATAGAGACGATGCAAACAAGATAAGGTAAGATAATGTTGCTTATAGCCCAGCCGACCACACAGGGCCACATCAGGGCTGTCACCACGTTAAAATCAACTTACAAGTCATTCATTCACACAATTCTTTTAAATACATCGAAAAACCCCATCCGAAAGTTTGTTAAAAAAAATCTTTCTACTGTAAAATCTCAGATCCGATGAAAAATGTTAATCTCTTTCAAGAACTCAAAGATCGCATCAGGCGGAACGTCTCTGATCAAGATTTTCATGGAATCTGCGGTAAAATGTTTCTGTCTCACATCATGCAAGTCCTAACACTCTAAAAGAACATGTTTCATTGTGACTCAAGGAGAAGCCTCAGAGGAGAACGGATCTAAAAGAAAAAGAACTCGTTCGGTATAACATCGACATCACAACCTTCAGTGAGATCCGGCTGTGGGGGACAGGGTGAACTTTGTGACAGTGGCTCTGGCTTTTTTTTTTTTGAGCGGAAGAGAAAGTGAAGAGCGACGAGAGGCTGGTGATGGCTTTGCGGTGAAGACAGCTCTTGCTGACAAGCAAGCTGAACCTCTAAAGGGAGAGATCGACAGATTGATGACCATGAAACTCTCCCTTTCATTTGGAAAGAAACACCTGACAATTCTCAACGCCTATGCGCCGACGACGACCAACCCCGATGATGTGAAGGACAAATTCTACAAGGATCTTCACTTTATCTTTGCTGCTGTCCCCAAAGCAGACAAGCTCACCATACTTGGTGATCTCAACGCTATTCAGTTCTGACAATGACTCCAGGGAAGGTATCATCGGCAATCACGAAAAAAGTCCTCTGCAACAGCAACGGTCTCCTGCTACTCCAGACCTGTGCTGAACATAAATTGCTGATCACCAACACAGTCTTCCGCCTCCCTACCCGTAACAAAACACCATGAATTCATCCCTGCTCCAAGCATTGGCATCACACTGACTACGCCATTGTCAGGTAGAAGGATAGACTGGATATAAGAGTCACCAACTCCATGTGTGGTATTGAGTGCCAGACTGACCACAGTCTCATAGACAGTAAGTTTAAAAACCGTATCCCCCCCCCAAAAAAAAAAAAAAAAAACAAAACAAACAAAAACAAAACAAAAAAAAAAAAGACGCCAACAAGGCAAGAAGGCTCCAAAATGGCTTAATGTTACCAAGCTGTAGAACACCAGAACGAAAGCAGTTGTTTATAGACAATCTGGAAGAATTCTTGAAATCTGCCTCTCTGGAGAACCAGAATATATAAGCCAACTGGTCGACCTTCAGAGCAATGGTTTACAAAACTGGTACGTAGATCCTGGGACAAGCAGACAAGAAACACAAGGACTAGTTTGATGATAATTGCAATGACATCCAGTGGCTAGTGCATGAGAAACCTCAGTGACACCAAGTCCACCTCCAAAAAATACGCGTTCAGCAACATACCCAAACAGTTCAAGAGAAACTGCAAAAGATGCAAGATACATGATTGAGCAACAAAGCTGACGAGATCAAGGATATGCTGACAGATATGATATGAAGAACTTCATGATGCGGTATCGATCTACATCAATAGGATCATCCTCGCTGCTCAGCGCCGATGAAAACGCATTGATCACTGACAGGGGAAAAGATCTTGGAACGCTGGGCAGAATATTTTCAACCGCGCATTAATTTTCTGATTTGGCAACGGGACGCGATCCCTTAGTAGTTCAAGATGCATCTATAATCCATTTGTACAAGCGCAAAGGGAACATCCAGGCTTGTGACAATTACTGATGCTTATTCCTCCTTTCCATGGCAGGCAAAATACTTGCCAGGATTCTACTGAACCGCCTAATAACACACCTTGAGCAAGATCTTTGACTTGAGAGCCAGGGCGGCTTCAGAAAAGACAGCGGAACTATTAATATGGTATTTGCTGCTAAAAAGCTCCAAGAAAATGTCAGGAACAATATTCTGACATGTTCTACACCTATGTCGACCTGACCAAGGCCTTCAGTCCTATCAATAAAGAGGGCCTGTGGAAGATCATGGCCAAATATGGATGTTTTCTCTTTTTGTATAAAAATCAAAACATCACATACCCATACCCCAAATTAATAACTGAATAACTTTACAATACTTTGCTCAAGTCTCGGATTCTCTCTGTCTCTCCCTCGAGTTCTTGAATTACTGGGACATATTTGCCGATTCTGCATTCAGAAATAACAAAGCATCTTCTGACCAAATTCATCTGTAGTGTGCGGAGGCATGCAGCCCTGGATCCAGAACAATGGAGAGACATCTAGCCCATTCCTGTCATACAAAAATAAACCAAGGCTGCGCGTATTGGCACCCACTAACTTCAACATCATGTTCTCTGCAGTGATGGCTGATGTTTTCAGAGAAGGAGACGTAGGCATCCACATGAGATTCAGAACAGATGGACAGCTGCTTAACGCTATCAACACAGACCCTCGTTTTGCTCTATGTGCCTAGTGAATACTGCAGTCACATCACTGAAATTCTTTCAGGACACCTTATTTTAACCCTTTTAATTAATTTTCCTAAAAAGCTAAATCCGACAATGACTTTATTTTTATACAGTGAATAGAGATATCTTTCATCTCCTCGATGATAAATGTTTTAAAAGTCAAAATGATTATTTTGCGATTTGATTGAGCTGAAAATGACATGCTTGAAGACGTCAACGGGCTGGCTGCTTTCTCTTCAAAGTAATCAATGTAAACGACTGTTAGAAGCCTGTACGATACGACGTAGGAAGGACAGTAGTTGCACGCTGACACCACTGGTTAAACGCTATCCGGGAAATTCGATCCTGTTTATTTCTAGAAGGCTGTCTCTACCATTCTCCTGAAGAATCCTGAGTGACAGATCACTTGCCGCGAGTATTCTCGCCCACGTAGCCGAGTGGTAGGTCGGTGGCACGATCATTCTCCGGCGTGTTGCGAAAATGTTAACCTCAAAAGTCTCCAGGTAAAACCTTAGGTTATGACAGACGTCATCAGGGACTTTCTGTTCGCTGATGACTACACTCTCAACAGTAGCTCAGAAACTGATATGCAATCCAGCATCAATGAATTTTCCATGGCCTTGGCCAACTTCAGTCTGACCACAAAAATACAAAGAAGACAGAGTTCTGCATCAACCCGTGCCAAGCAGACCCTACGTGAAGCCTAACATCACAGTCAGTGGTGTGAGACTCGCTGCAGTGAGTACATTTACCTACATTGGCAGCACACTGTCCCAGAATGTCACCATCGACGCTGAAGTGAGCATCAGAATTGCAAAAGCAAGTAGCACCTTTCGCAGACTAAACACCAATGTTTGGAATAGAAGAGGCATCAGTGTAGAGACTTTGCTGAACGTGCACAGAACAAATGTTCGCCTCACACTCCTCTATGCACGTGAAACGTGGACAGTGTACCAACAGCATGCCAAGAAGCTTAGACACTTACACACAGCCTGCCTAAGAAGATCATTAAACATGAAATGGCAGAACAAAACACCATACACAGAGGTGCTTGATCAAACATTCTTGCCATGCATTCACCCCATCCTGATGCTGTCTCAGATTCGATGGGCAAGTCACGCAGCTCACATGCCAAACCACTGGCTACCCAAGAGACTCTTCTGTAGTGAGCTGTTATAAGGAAAGCGTTCCCATAGAGGTCAGACAAAACGCTTCAAAGACACTCTCAGAACATCCATGAAAGCTTTTAACATCAACCCTGACACATGGAAACAACTGCTTTGGATCGAGCTCGATTGCGCTCCTCTATACACAACGGTTCCCATTTATTTGAAAAAAGGAGGACAGCTGCAGCGCAGCAAAAGAGAGAGCAAGGAAAGCCCATGCAGCCAAGGGTCAGACTACCTCCAATTCGGTAGTGGGCAACCATCCCCAACCCAGCGGGTTGCAAGTGGCAGATGGAGGAAAACGGCTTCCAGATATGGGGGTTAGCAATGAATAATCCAGGCTCGTCTGGATGAATAAGCAGCCCCAGGCCAACTGGCGGTTTTCATCATCAGGACGGCCCGGGTGGGTCAGCAATTTGCACTGCTGTACTTTCGAAATGCCCTGGTGTTCACACGGGAACATCATGCGGTTAAGAGGCGCATTCACACCTCGAGCCTCTGACATCACAGGGTCAGTCCTTGGGCCATGAGCTTAGGGTAGGGTAACCCTGACAGAAACCCAGAAGGTTGCACCAGAGTGCACCTTCTAACAAATCATAGTGCCATGCATAATTCGCCGTTATGTCTACACGACCAGCTCGTTCCACGAATGGTGTTCACCCATTGAGGTCCCTCCAGAGTGGTGCAACGCCGGGCTCCGAGGCTGAATGAAGTCCAGCCACAGCAACTGGAGGTCCAGGTCCTCCACTATATGACACCAGAGAGTGAGAATGGAGAGCTAATCACCACACCAAAGTACACAAGAGCTCCAGAGAGCAGGGTCCTTTCATGGTCATGCATTGGGATGCTGAAAGTGCACTGAATGAAAAAACAGAGTTGGAGCATATCCTGCAAAAGCAGGGTCCTTTCATGGTCATGCATTGGCATGCTGAAAGTGCACTGAATGAAAAAGCAGAGTTGGAGCATATCCTGCAAGAAAAGAATGTGCAAGTCTGCTGAATCCAGGTGACTGACCTGAAGAGCCACATGTCCTTCAAAGTAAGTTTCAACCGGTGCCTCAGGTGCCACAGAACAGACCGTCGCAAAGGCGGAAGACTGACCCTTTTCAGAAATAACATCAATGCCTGCCTTGTCACAACACGCATGGAGGACTCGGAATATCAATCACTGAAACTCCAGGCTAGCAATGCAAAACTTCAACTTGTGAATTTCTAATGCCCAAACGACAGGTCTCTATCTCTCGACTCCATTGCAATGGCTGATTCCAGCTTTCTTATAGTTGGTGACTTCAACAGCCACTCTCAAATTTGGGGATATGACAATATGGATTGAAGGGACGAAGACATGGAAAACTGGCAAAATGACAATCGTCTAATCCTTAAACAACAGTCCTTGTGAGTGTCCCACGTTTTACTCCAGAAGGTGGCACACCACTTATATTCCAGAACTGGCCTTCTGCACAGAAGACATTCACAAGTGTGTCAAGCAAGACGTTGAACAGTTGGGTGGCAGCGACCATCGGCCTGTGTTCCTGCACTTGAATCTTGGAGCCTGCACCACAGCCACCTTGCCCTGGTGGAACTACAAGATGGCAGACTGGATGGCCTTCAGCCACTGAACCAGTACTCTTACCCAAGACATTACAGTCCAAGGGCGAGACATCAACCTGGTCGTGAAGGACTTCAGTGAGTGCATATTAAAGGCTGCCTATGAAACCATGCCAAGAGGCGCCAGGTTTTGTTTTTTGTTTTGTTAATTGTTTTGAATCACAAGCCATGCTGGAGTACTGAACTTAAGGCCCTAAAAGATGAACTGTCAGAAGCCAGGGGGGCAGCAGAAGACTCCCGTCTGATGAAAACAACATCAAACCCCAGCAGGCTAAAGCCAGATTTCTCAAAATACAAGCTGCAAGCAAGCAGGGGAAGTTGGAGGGAGAAAACCGCTTCCCTGAATTTTGAGAAAGACAGCTGGAAATTCTGGAAATTAACCAAACAGCTCAGTGATGAAGAACATAGCAGAGCAAAAGTTACGTTGTAAGAAAATGGGAACGTGCAAACTGGGGAGACAAGCTGGCAACAGATTTGCAGATTTGTACGCAAATGAGAGCAACATCCCAGTCAGCCCCAGTACACAACGAGAAGCACGAAGAGAACAAATAGAACAAACACGAAACAAAACCAAAGTGGAACCCATGAGGCAGTCCATCAAACTATCAGAACTTAGGTCTGCTTTACAGAAGCTGAAGGCTAGGAAATCGTCAGGACTGGATGGCATAAGCAATTAAACGCTATTACACCTCAGCAGTGCAACAGTGAACAAACTCCTCGAGGCCTTTAACCACAACTAGGAAGAATGAAAACTACCACAAATCAGGCGTGATGCAGTCATGATCCCCATCCTGAATAAAGGTAAGGTCCAGACAGTCCTCCAGTTATCGCCCAATCAGTCTAACCATCTGTATTGTGAAGACGATGGAGATAATTGGGAATGAGCGCCTCTGATGGCACATGGAATCGGCTAACCTCCATGCATCAGAACAAGCTGGATTCCGCCAGTTCCGCTCCACTGAAGACCAGGCTACTTATCTGTCTCAAGAAATTGAGGACGCTTTTCAGGAACGAAAGCTTTGTCACCTGGATCAACTTCCAAAAGGCATTCAACAAAATCTGGATGGAGAGACTACTTGTCAAAGTGCTGAGGAATAGAGTCACTGATAGTATGTGCAAGTGGATCTAATCCCACACTACAACCCCAAAGCAAGAGTCTTTCTGGACTGAACACATAGCAAGAAAATTCTGCTGCGTCATGGTGTCCCACAGGGGGAAATTCTGTCCCCAACACTCTTCTTGCTTTTCACCAGTGACCTTGGCTCAGAGATGCCAAAGGGTAACAAGACAGCACTTTACGCTGATGACCTGGTGATGTGGTGCAAGGAAGACCATGCATCAAGCCATCCACCGTATGTAACAAGCGGTAGATCAACTAAACAGCTGAGTTGAGAAATGGTGCACTACCATCAATAAGGATAAGTCTTCCACGACCCTCATCACCTTGTCTACAAAACAGAAAGCTGGCGCCATCACCCTTGGAGGAACTCACCTGAAAAAGAATAAAGAGCAACATACCTTGGCACATGGTGTGAAACCTTTGACAATGGCAACCTGGAAGCCACACATCGATAATGTAGAGGCAAAGGCTAGAAGAAAGCTGACAATTTTATGCAAGTTGGCAGGCACCACTTGGGGGAACTAACGAGAGAATACTGAAAACTGTCTACCAGGGTTCAGTCAAACCACATCTTAAATGTGGCTCCACAGCCTGTCGACGTGCTCTCAATGACAACCCAGCTAACACTTGATAAAGTCCAAAATCAGACCCTACGCATTATCACCAGAGCAATAAGGTCAATGCCCATAAAAAAATTGGAGAGACTCACAAGCATCCAGCCTTTGAATCAGCAGAGAGAAGCCAAGATGATGATGCATGCAAGAAAATGTCAGAGCCTCCCTGATCATCCAATAAACAACAACAACAACAACAACAACAACAACAACAACAACAACAACCAGGTGGCTCTACCAAAAATCGTTTCAAGAGGAGCAGTTTCTTCTACGAGAGGAAAAGACTGTTTCGACAGTACCAAGACAAACTGCAAGATGACGTACTGCACATCTGCCCCTCAAACACTCCAGAACTGTGACCATCAGACCAGTCCCACATCAGGGTCTCCACCACTGCCCTTTGTCACCTCCCTGGGGGAAAAATAGGACAAGAAAAAAACAGACCCACACTCTTGCCATGACTACTGAACGTTACCCTCAGGGTCGTAGATTCACGTTTATACCGATAAGTCAGCAACTAATGCTGTGGCAGATGGAGGAGTAGGCATCCTTGCCAAATTCCCCAGTGAAGAGACCAAAGCCTGCAGTGTTGCCACAGGAAAGCACTGCACAAACTACAGAGCTGAAGAACAGGCCCTCCTGCAGACTGCCTCCATCATCCAGAACACAGACAGTGATACTTGTCAGGTTGTCTTCCTATCTGACGCCCTCTCTGTCCTGTGAGCATTTCAGAACAGCAAACTCACAGCCTCAGCTGCTAACAGACGAGTGGTGGTCCTGTGGATTTCAGCCCGCTGTGGGATACCAGGCAACGAGCTGGCTGATCACCTGGCGAGGAGGGTGCTCAAGGGGAATAGTATAATAACAGCATCACCTACAACGAGATGCGAAGCATCATTCGGACTATCACAACGCTCAGGACACCCAAGGGTGATTGTCATCTGTTGTCCAGAAAGCAACAAAGTGTCGTGGTGAGGCTCCGCACCAGGCACAACAGACTTAACAGTCTCTTGTGTGTCGGAAACTCTAGGTGGTGCCTTCTCCAGTCTGTCCTTGTGGGCAGGAAGTATAGACAGCGGAACATATGCTCCAAAAATGCCCATCACGTGAATAGCCAAGGACAGAGGTGTGGCCAACAGAGACAGGTCTAATGACGAAGCTCTACGGCAGTCTACAAGACCAGGAGAAAACGGCACTATTCATCACAAGGGCCCGACTGACTGTATAGACCAAGGCGTTCACAAAGAAGAAGAAGAAGAAGAAGAAGAAGATGATGATGATGATGATGATGAAACCCCAAGCAGCAAGCATTACCAGGTCTCCTACATTGCCTGTCCAAGCTGTCAACGCACATTCCGTGCACGCATTGGTTTGATCATCCATCTGTGCATTTCCACAAATTATCTATACACACATCCCCCCCCCCCCCCTCTCTCTCTCTCTCTCTTCGGTGTGTGTGTGTGTGTGTGTGTGTGTGTGTGTGTGTGTGTGTGTGTGTGTGTGTGTGTTTGTTGTGTGTGTTTACTACACCAGATTCTGCTAGTGTGTTACACAAACGCACGCGTTCGCAAGTTCACACACACACACACACACACACACACACACACACACACACACACACACACACACACACACACACACACACAGACACAGACACACAGACAGACAGACAGACACACACACACACACACACACACACACACACACACACACACACACACAACACACACAAACTCACACACACACACACACACACACACACACACACACACACACACACACACACTCACTCTCTCTCTCTCTCTCTCTCTCTCTCCTTTCACACACACACACACACACACACACACACACACACACACACACACACACACACACACACACACACACACACACACACACACACACACACACACACACACAAGCACACACGAAGGCACGCATGCACGCACTCACGCACACACGCACGCACAGGCACGTACACTGCGGGTCTATGTTTGCTTTCAGGAAGAGTCAACACCCGTCCGCCTCTCAGACACAAAATGGAACTGCACCGAGAACAACTGGAAAGGTCTACAAGGCCTGGAACCTCACCTGGCCTGTAATTACATGGTGGAATGTTCAGATGGACGGGACGAAGACAACTGTGGCTATACCAGGTGTCACCAGGTACGTCAACTGCATCCGTTTTCCCAGTAATATTTCAAACAACAGCAAACGGGAGGGGGGGGGGGGGGGGGGGGGGGGGGGGGGGGGATAAATTTGTTCGGTTCAAATCAGAACATTTCTTAGTGTTTTCTCTTTTGTGTATAAAAATCAAAACATCACATACCATCGCATACCCCAAATTAATAACTGAATAACTTTACAATACTTTGCTCAAATCTCGGATTCTCTCTGTCTCTCCCTCGAGTTCTTGAATTACTGGGACATATTTGCCGATTCTGCATTCAGAAATAACAAAGCATCTTCTGACCAAATCGAATGTGATGCTAAGCTGTGTAATGATATCTGTTGCCACCCAGGTGCGACATGAGGTAACAGAGGTGAAAACTGATCCAAAGTCATGAGAGAAAGTGTTACTGCTAAAGGGTAAAGATAATTGGCGTTGCTGATATAACGAGGAAGATTAGGAATCCTTGTTCCAATAGAGGGAAGGAAAATACATTGATCACTATTCTCCTGTAGGAGCGGGAAAAGCCACGAGCAACTCCTACCTGGATTCGAACTGAATAAACAGCAGCAGATTTCGGCCTTCTATAGTGCAGTATCGTTATCATCATCATTATCATCATCATCAGAATCATTCTCATCATGATCGTGATCATTATCATCATCATCACCGTCGTCGTCATCAAGATCGTCATCATTTACAGAACAGTTAATATCGGTATAGGTGTTAGTAATAAAACCACCACAACTAATAATAATAGTAATAATGATAATAATGATAATGATGATGATGATGATGATGATGATGATGATGATGATGATGATGATGATGATGATGATGACGATGATGATGACGATGATGATTCTTGCTCTCCCTTGATCCCTCCTGATATTGCCAGGTTACATGCCAGCATCAATCACGAGGGGTAGTGGGCAATACATGGCTATTCATTAACCTGTGGCCCTGGTCTTATCTCCCTTTACTGTGTCAGCAACATTCGCAAAATTCATAATCCTTGCATTCAAAATATTTTTAACTGCACTGTCATCAGAGGAACTGTTTCAGACTGGTGTTTGAAAATAATGTTGTCTGATTCTTGAAAACAGTATTGTAGACATTGCACTGATGCTAAAACTATTATCACTGACATCGAACATTTTGCGTTATATGCTGTAATTACGATTTGTGACCTGATTCTTGCCTCTGCTCTCGGGGGGTTGTAAGCACGTGCATATCCAGCAAACTAAAAGAAACCTGACCCCACTGACTCAATAGTCCGTCTGTCACCAAAGAAGACGTGCTTCCGAGTGCTCTGGCCAACACGTAAAAAAATTTCAAACTCAGCCAGACGTAGTAAAACAGATTGTTGATGTGTGCAGGAATCATAAGTTCCTGAGAAATATCAAACAAGCAGATCTCTTCATCTCCCACCACCCCTCTCCCCTCATCCTTTGCAACTGCGAGGGTGACCACAGGCAAAAAAACTACGAAAATGTACACACCTTAAATGTGTGACTATACATGATCGTAACAGCTGACAAACTGGATTGGTAGTGGTGCGGTGATGGTGGTGGTGTGTGCGCGTGCATGTAAGTGTGTTATCATTGTTGTTGTTGCTACTGCTGCTGCAGCTGCTGTTTTATTTGAATGTGAACAGCAGATACTGAGGACGTGTGTGAAGGAGGAAACTGGAATGAAATTTCTGTGATTCTGTATTGTGTTCAAGCCTCGATTCTTAAAGACTCTCTCTCTCTCTCTCTCTCTCTCTCTCTCTCTCTCTCTCTCTGTTTTTTGTTCCATAATTTTCCAGGAAGGTTTCGAGGTGGCTGGCACGTGCTATTTTCTCCTTCGTCAGAGAGGGTTATTACATCATACGGCAAATATACAGTGTGAGAAACGGGGAGCTCAGTTGGCCAGTTTGAAACCAGATGATAATGTGACGGCTATCCTTCGTCTTCTGTGGAAACGTCATCCATTTACAATCAACATTGGATTGACATTACCTGCATCACATATGCCATGGATGTAATCTCTCTCTCTCTCTCTCTCTCTCTCTCTCTCTCTCTCTCTCTCTCTCTCTCTCTCTCTCTCTCTCCTATTTACAATGTTGATATTTGGATAGCTATGTTTCTTTGCTTTGATGCCTGTATTAGTTTCGTTGCTTAATTGTGTAGATAATGTATAATTTAATATTCAATGATGGTGTTGGCGGTGATAATTGAAGAGAAGGAGGTGGAGGAGGAGGAGGAGGAGGAGGAGGAGGAGGAGGAGGAGAGAGAGAGAGAGAGAGAGAGAGAGAGAGAGAGAGAGAGAGAGAGAGAGAGAGAGAGAGAGAGAGAGAGAGAGAGAGTTTTCCAAGTTTCTTTCAGACCCAGAATTCGGATGATATATATATGATCCCATGGTAAATGGATGTACGACTAGGGTTGAAACTGCAGTTTGATATATTCATCATGTGATGACTTCTATGCATTTTGCTGCACAAGTATGGGGTTCAAATCAATGTTCCATGGGAAAGAAGAACCAAGTCAATTCAACTGCCGAAGATCCCAGGAAGAATAATGGCAGTAAGTCCTGTATGTAAATGATCATCATGATTTGCCTTTGGCTTCCATCTTGAAATTGACTGGAATCAGACAGTTACTGGCCACATCAGGAAAAGACAATTCAGATGGGCAGTTACACACTTTCTGTTGTGTTAGTGTGGATGATTTTCCCCAGCCAACTACCTGATTTACTTTCCACAGAACTTGAATGCTGTTAGAAACGCTGAAGCAAAAATCACAGTCATCGACCATCTCGGAATCTACTCAAGTCTAGTGTCATGCGCCGTACCCAGTTCCTCTCTTTACTTCCTGTCAAGTATGCCAAATTGTGCCGCTCTCCACTTTTGGTCTTGGAAAACTGTTCACGATTCACTATCTGGATTAATTACGTAATGGATTCCCCCGTGGTGCCCCATAGCTGAGAAGGTAGGCAGGTCATCTGCTGATGCGGGTCCTCATGTGAAAATAAAGCAGTTCCTGAGGCGCAAAGTCGTCTGCAGATGCTGCCTGGAATGGATTCCTGCAAGGATTGGCCCCGTTTTCTCCAGTTCCTCTTTTCCTGGATGGCAGCTGCTCTGTTGCGTTCGAATGTCTTTGTGCCCTGGGTATACCATTGCTTCCACTGTGTTCTGTCAAGGACATCCTCCCAGGAAACTATGTTGCAGTTTCTGAGTTTGGCCTTCAAGTGTCTTTGTATCTCTTGAGAGGCCTTCCTTGGCCACGTTGTCCTTCTTTCAGTTGTCCATAGAGCAACATCTTTCGAATTATCTGTCCTCCATATGGACAACATATCCTGTCCATTGAAGCTGGCTTTGATGAATATACACTGAATGCTGGGTAGGCCACACTTCTTCTAGATCTGTAGCTTGGACACTCTGTCTTGCTATTTGATGATGCAGATCTTGCACAAACATCGTTGTTGGAACTCTTCAGTTATTGAATGTGTCAGCGGTACGTGGTCCACGTCTCACAAGAGTAGAGGAGAGCACGCAGAACCACAGCTCTACACTCGGCGACTTTTGTGCTCAATGTGATGCCTTGGTCTTGCCACAGACTCTTTGAGAGTCTGCCAAAGGCAGAGCTGGCCTTTGAGATGTGAAACATCACTTCTGCATCCAGAGATCCGTTGCCGCTTACAAGGCGTGCCCTAACAGCAAAACTTGTCCACTGTTTTCTATGTGTTGTTGATGACGACAGGTGGTGGTGGAACACTGTCAGCTCTGGACAGTACAGGCTGGTACAGGGCCTCAGTGTTACCAAGACTGATCGTGAGTCAAAAGCGCTAACAGACCCTTGCAAAGCGATCTGTGATGCACTGGATGTCATCATGGGAGTGGGCAGTCAGTGCACTGTCGTCAGAAAAGAAAAATTATCTCAGAAAGAACTTAAATACTTTAGTTTTGGCCTGAAGTCATTGAAAGTGAAAGAGTTTGCCAATGGAACAAACAGGATGTATACCCTCTTGTCACAATCACGGAATTCATCATTGCAGCAAACAGAATGGTAAAGAGGTGGAAGCTAAAACGCATCCCTGCTTCACTCCATTTCTCAAAGGGAATGGTCAGAGGTACATCGGTTTTCTTTCACCCTCGCCTGCATGCCATCATGGAATGAAACTGTCAGTGAGATGAGCTTTTTCGGGAAACCAAACCTGTGAAGGATCTGCTACAAGCCAGTCTGATTGTTATGGTGTTGTAGGCTTTGTGGGGATCAACAAACACCATGTGGAGCTCATGATTCTCCACACGACATTTCTCCTGCAGCTGGTAAAAGAAAATACCTTGGTTGTGCCCCTGCCTGCGCAAAACACACACTCTGTGGTGAAGTTTACCATGTGGGTGATACGTCTGTTCAAGATGACCCTGGCAAGAATCTCTCCTGCTATGCACAAGAGGAGAATCTCATGATAATTGTCACAGGACGCGCTCTGTCACCCTTTCTCTTGTAGATGTGTAGAATAGAGGTGTCTTTGAAGTCTTGGGGCACTACGAATAATACTCAGTTTGATCTGGTACTGTTTGATCGCATCTATTATGCCAGTATATGTCAGAAAATCAATTCTTAATATTGATGAAAATGCATTTTTGAAGACTCTAAAGCTAATATATTGACCACTGACATCAAGCAGTTGTTTGACCTTAAAGACAGGACAACAAAGTAGATATAGCATTCTATAATGTCGAAGCACCTCTTTCCAGAATGCATTACTATTTTTTTCCATTAAAACATTTGCAAGCTCACTGCCATAGTTTTCTAAAGTTTCTAGCTTTGGGTAGATGTTAAAAGGTCTACTGCGTCTATTAAGAATTCAGTTTCAGTCTCCTTAACCATCTTATTTTCATGGCAGATATGAAAGATCTTATATCCACCATTTTCAGTCCACCTTTTTTTTTATATGATTGGTAGACTACTGATTTCTTAATTTTGCTCCTCTTTCCATCCCAGAAAATCATAGAAAATATTATCTATTTCTTGAATAGATTTGTCTGGTGGATCTGGAAAATTAATAAGCAAATGAATATTTTAGAGATTAATAGAGACTTCAATACGGTGATCTTACCAAATGGTGTCATTTTGTCTTTTTCCTATACCCAAAGAATTTGTTTTCATTGCCATTAGCTTATCGTCATAGTGAAGACTACAGATGTTTGTTTGTATTTGTGGTGAAGTTTATGCTCAAAGCACTAAATGTTCCAGGATCCCAAATAAAGGACAGCTAAAGCCTCTTTAAATGATTTTTCAGATCCATTAAGATATACAGTTGTATCATCAGCAAACTGAGCAAACAAATTTTATTTTTGTTTGAATATGATAACATGTATGGATCTATTCTGTCTAATCAGGTACGGTGAGGATGGATCTCCCTGTCTCACTCCACCTCCAAAGTCAAACCATTTAGAATATTGACCATTGACTGATACACAGGTGTTGATTTGGTTATAAAATGTCTTGATCCATCTTCTTATACCGGGGCCAAAGTTATAGAATTCAATTTTTTTTTTCTTATATTTTCTAGCTCTGATCTCACCTCTTCAAACTCTCGTCCGGTAATGAATCAACCTGAATACTACTTTCTAGGTTTTTAATCTGTTTTCCAAGTCTTTCCACTTTCTGCTCTTCTTTTTTCTTGGGAGAAAGCAAATGCTATTGTTTTTCCTCTAATTTCCATTAGAAGAGTTTCAAAGAACAGCTGATCACTTATTTCAAAAGTTGTATCTTCATCAGGAATGCTTTTTTTTTGTTCATTCAAATTTTAAACTGGAACTACATATTTTGTCTTGACTTTCAAAATTAAAATCTTTATTTCATTGATATATGTCTTATCTTTCAGTAGTGAATTATTGAACTTCCAAATTGGTCTCTCCCTTCTAAACTGTTCAGTTTTAAGGGACAGAGTCACAATGGAGCGATCAGAGCAGTACCCAGGTTCCACTTCAACACTATCTGTTAATGTTCAAAATTCGTCTGTTATCAGAAAGTAATCAAGCCTGGCTTGCTTAACTAAGTAAAACGTTCGCTAAGCGCATATTTTCTTGTCTGGATGTATCTCTCTTTGTATATCTTCAATTTCATGTTGACCATCAAGTCAAAATTTTAAGTCTTGTTCTTGGCCTGTTTACAGTGCTGGAATAATTTCTAGCATCGATATTAACACTTCCAGTCACCTGCAACAATTATATGTACCTTTCCTATCCGATCAATATGATCAATAACTAAGTCAAACAACCTTGGATTATTTCCATTACCTGGCCCATAAATATTTGCCACTGTAATACGCTTTTTGAGAATTTCAACATCCATGATAACATAACAACAACACATTGGGTCTACATTAAGAAAATTGTTTTTCGAAATTGTTCTTAAACAAAATCTCCACACCATTCTTATTAGAGTCAGCACAACTGATCCATACATTATACCCCTAACAACACCTGATAAAATTTCACTCACTCACTGTTTTCATATGTGTTTCTTGTAAGAAATATGTATTGTATTTCCTATCGCTAAGAAAGTCAAACACACCCTTTCTTTTGGCATGATGATTTAGGCCACTGCAATTGAACGAACAAATCTTTAAACCTGTTGTGCGGGGCAATTTTCTGATCTGGTTTGCTATTGTCCACCATGGTAAAGCATCAAATAATGTGCACAAACAATAATGCAATAAAAGCCATCGTTTGCCATGAAATTGATCCCGTCTTCTGAAGCTGAAAACATACAGCAGTCAAATCTGGCATATATTCCTGCAGGCAGTAAAGGCACATCCTGTCTACTGTAAGTTACTGGCACAAGAAACAATTGACCCTGACCCATCAGTCTCACTTGCAGATGTGCAACTCATGGCCATTTAAACACGTTGAACATACACATGAACCAAAAGCACAGAA